>JADLZK010009698.1:600000-844542 GCA_015847255.1 Hyparrhenia diplandra
TTGCAACTGTTTGCTGAATACTGAGGTACAGCAATTGGTGTACCCAGCAAACTGTGGATTACAAGCGAAAGGTTGCAAAGCTCTCCAGATTCAGGGTGTGTTTGGTTCATTACCTCCGCTCGCCACACCTCGCCACAGCCCATCACGCCTAACTTCATCTACCGTTTGCATTATGACCCGAGTTACGGCAGCCGAACACTTGCTTTCGCGTTGTGAGTTTATTTCGACGCCGCGGCGGCTCGCCAAAAGTTTGGCGTTGTTTATTTCCTCGCCGTATTTGCGGCGCAGCTAAAAGTTCAGCGTTAAATTTTTTTAAATAAATAAGACAGAGTCAAACAAGATGTCTTAAATCAAAAAACGTTATTTTAGGGCGGAGTGAGTACGTAAATAACCAACCTCTACACGTGTGATGAATTGGCAGCCAGTCAGCCACTACTGGGGCCGTCGTCGAATCATTTTCGTCCTGATTAGTCGTATTGTTAATAATGGTGTTTTCAGCTAGGTCCAAAACCAAACTTAGCATTGGCTAGATACATAGGAAAATTCATGTATGATTCTTCAAAGTTGGCGAGGAATGTCACGTAGGTCGCTCTACTCTTAAAATGTTATTTCTGGGTCCATCTTTGGGTACCATCTAGGTCCAAATGGATCCTAACTCGCTCGCTCTATACATAGACGTGGCACGCTGACTCCGCATTGACATGGCCCTACATCTAAGGCCAGTTCTTCAACTTGGTAAGGAGTGTCACCTAGGTCCCTCTACTCTCAAAAATGCTATTTCCGAGTCTACAAACTTGGCTTTGGGTATCATCTAGGTCCAAACGGGTCCTAATCCGCTCTATACGCTGATGGGGCACGGTGCAGCATGGCCAGAGCAGGTGAGCAGGCACCAAGCGTTATGCGGAGCAGAACGTAGCGAGGCTAGCTCTTGGAGTAGCACTGGGCGCGCATGGCTGGCGTGTAGAGCAGGGCGAGCCCGGGGCAGCTGTGCAGAACAGGCGTGGGTCCGGTGAGTGGAGGCGCCGGGCGGGCAATGCAGGGGCCGCTGTTCATTCAAGAGAGCAAACGTGGGGCATGGCTCCGACGGCGGCCATGGCTGCGACACGAGGGCCGTCAACGGACATGGCTGTCGGCGCGGTGCTCGTGGCAATGGTATGGGCTACAAGCATTGGTGCGTGGCAGCCAGCTGCAGGCTATGGCACAGTGAGCCGAGCACATCCTGCTCATAGGCAACATTACTGTCCGGTGGAAGAGGGTGATGGGTGGTGTTGACGCAAAAACATGATCGCACCAACACACCAGTGGGCTTTGGACGCCCTAAACATTGCAAAGAACATGCAACAACAGCAAGCAACGCAACGTAACCGGCCAAACCGATTTAGAGACCGACAGGGCCGATGTGGAGCTCGTTCTCGGCTGAATAGGCTCCCTAACCACCTCCGGAAGGATCCGTCAGGAGGAAGCACGTGGAGGATCTCCTAGGACCAGCAAGGCCGCCTAGGATGTCAACAAATCTCGTGGAGAGAAGTGCCGAACAGCAGATTGAAAGCTAGAGGGGAATTAGGGTAAAAGGAGATATGTGTGTTGTAATTTGATCGATTGGTAGATGGGACTCAATCGGCCGTGATCCTCTGATATATATAGAGGGGGTGGTCTTATCCCTTTAGGAAACAACTCCAATACATTTTCAATAGCTAAAATTACCTAAAACGCGATTTACATTGAAATCGGTTCGGAATCCAGCATGAACCGCTTAGCCGCTCTCAACCCGGCTAATAAGCGGTTTTTCACGGGCGCTGGCGCCAGCAGCCAGACCGCCAGGAAGCCGAAGTCGGCTTAGCTAACGGATGACCCAGCTAAGCCGACTTGAGAGAGGGAGGCGCCTAGCTGCCTGGCTAGGTCGGCTAAGCTGACTTGGCGGCTCGCTGTGGCTCGCCTTCTTCGCAGCGTGTTTCGCTGCTCCGCTTATGACGCCACTTGATCCATCGCATAGTTAGGCAAAAATATGTGGTGAAAACTACCTACCAAGTAAGTAGAAATATGAAAACCAATTCAAAAAATTCGTATCTTGGTTGTTCAAAAAAAATTTATTGGAACAAGTTCCTGTCCAGCTTTTTAGTGTCCTTTCAAAGCTTACATTGGATCGCTAGTTTACCACTCAGAAATAGAAAAGCGACACATATAGTGGACAAGGCACTGACTAGACTCGACTGCCTTTAACAGCCTTCGCAACGCATGCAAAGTGAACTAAAAGGCGCCGTGAGAAACAAAATCAAACACTTTCACTGCGTTACCTTCCACACACCACAGGCTGGGCTAAAAGCTTAGCCCGGATTACTCTAGGCCAGTGATGGTAATCTCCCTTCTTGAAGGCGCCATTGAAGAACCTCCCTGTGCCGCTCCTCGCTTCGACCACTCCGCCCAACCCCTTAGCACAAAGACTCGGGCGAGAGCCTTGCCAAGCTTGTTTGCTTGGCTGACGATGGTGGCGTTGTCACGTCATCCACCTCCCTGGAGGCATCGTTGAAGAGTTCATGTGTTCTGGCGTTGTAATTTTTTTTATGTCTTTTTTTGTGTTTTAGTGCGGTGTCATGTATGGTTTTAGTCCGGTTTTTCAGGATTAACCGGACGACTCAGGGTTTCTTCCCTTCCCTAAAAACATGGACTTTTTTTGAAATGAAAGTAGGTGGGGAAGCTCCCCCCACCCCAAATGGTTTTCAAAAAAAAAAACCCTTCCACACACCACTACTGAGAGAGCTTCTTTGCTAAGTGACTGCGGCACTCGGCAAAGTCTATTTTGCACTCTGCAAAAGATTTAATGGCGAAGGGCTCTTTGCCGAGTGCTGAGGCCGCAAAAAAAAGTCGCACGGCCTGGCGCCCGGCAAAGATGTTGTTTACAATAGTGCACACACAAACAAAATCAAACACTTTCTTGATTCACTGTCGTCGATGAAGGCAGACGTGTGAACCAGAAATGCGATTTTATTTTGTTGGAGGACAGCAAATCAAAACTTGATTGAGTTTAAAATGTTTAACTGCCGCATGGCTCTTCAGACATTAGGGCCATCATCCAACATTCATGCACACACGCTCTGGAGTTTGGAGACTCTCGCGCGTCGACTCATATGCAATGCTGCCAGATCGTCGACAGCGGCCCTTTGTACTTGTATACGTACCAATTCTTCTGATACCTGTACGTATACGTGAGTCGTGTGATCACCCTCGTTTCGTTTAATTTTGCAGCGCTGCGGCAGCAGAGTGGCAAAACTCCTGTACAGAACAATAAACATATGTATACGTGCTATGATCGACACATCCCCTGCTATGTACAACCTCAACCTGTACACGTGTGATGAACAGAGCTGCCGCGCGCTAATGGCGACTTGACTCGCTAATGGTGTTTTTAGGTCCGGAATCACCAGCTTATTAGTAGTGGCCAGATACACGGGATGGTGACTTGACTTGAGCTGACGCGTGCTAGCTGCTTACAAGATAATATACTTTGGTTCCAACGGCACTACTGCTATATTATTATTCTTGGTAGCTGGTAGGCCCCTGACCTAGCTCCATTATTAGTCTTGATGCAAAAGGTTGAAGAACATGTAATGGACTGGAAGGAGCAATGGAGCTCGATCGTCAGTCATGCATTCATCATGCTGATGATTATCATGCCCAATGGAGCTCGTCAGTCATGCTGCCGACGGAATGATGGTCATGGCCAACGCGGTGCTGGTACGGTCGCCGTCGCCGTCGACTTTGGGGAGAAACCAACTATCACCCTGCCGACACCTTGACGTCGGCTACAATACCTGTGTAATGTAGTTGCAACTTTGCAGAATACAGAGGAACTCGGAGTACCCGGAGAGACAGTGGATTACAAATTACAAAGAAACTACACACTCAAAAAGCAAAACCTGTCTTTTGCTTGCACACCCCTTTACATTTCTTTCAGAAGATCCCTAGCGGGGAAAAGCTACTTAAATGGAATGAATTAGTGTCTAAAATTGCAGTAACAGCAATCGACGCACTAACTCCGAGTCTCCGACCCCGAGCGTCCCAACGGGGGCGACTCGGGAGCCGCCGCCGCTCATGGCCGCCCCCAACACACCTCCCCCGGCCGCCCCCCGCCTCCTCGGCGGCGGCGGTGGCGCCCGCGACAGTCCCAACAACAGCCCCCGGCCCCGCTGCTCCCTCTCTTCCCCTCTATTCCCTGCCCTCTCCTCCACCTCAAAGACCTAGCTTGGCCTACACCAACGGAATGGCCGGCCGGGCGGTCGGGTTCGTCGAGCCCCTCATTTGTATCCTCGCCGGGCGCCGCTGGATCTGGGCATTGACCCAATTCCCGCCGGCCCTTGCGCCGCTCCTCCGCGTGCTGGCCATGGGGGCTCAACGGCAGCGCTTGAGGTGGCCATGGCGGGCCACCTTGTGGCGGTTGCTAGCAGGCTGCGTGTTGCAACTGCGCCCTCGTCTGTGGCGGCCCGGGCCCATCGGCGGTCGGATCTGCATCTTGGCGGCGGGCTGCTACTGTTCACCTCAACAGCACCCATGCGGCGGGGGAGGGGGGAGGGCTCTGGCGGTGGAGTCCCTTGACGCCGACCGGGTGTGCAGGCTTTTACGGCTTGCCCCGGTGGCTAGCGGGGTGGGGCGGCGGCGATGGTGCCACCGGGCGTCATACACCTTCTTGAAGGCGCCGTCGAGCGAACCTGTTCGGTGCGGTTGGCTTTTTGGAACATCTTAACACATGGTACTTACGATGAGGCAGGTGCTTTATCAGCAGGTCGAGTGAACGGCCCGAGAAATTAGATGCTCGAATAGTTTTAAGAGTCTAGTCGCTGCCGAGTGCCGACCACACGCTTGTTAGCAATCTTTTTTTTTTTTTTTTTTGAGTTGCCTCTAATCTGAGTACAATTGTAATATCTGCTCATACACAATCACGCCCACACTACACACGCACACCACACACGCTACTCGTGTACAACCGGACCTATAACTACACACGCATGGAAGATCACGTCCATCTTGAGATCACCGAATCCACCGACTCCATAGGGCGGCGAGGCGCGTCGCAATCCTCTTAAACGCACCACGCCGAAGAGGCAACCATCGGAAACAATCTGAGCGAAGAGTGGAGAAAACCTTGGTGCGAACCGGAAATTCAGTCCCCAACGGGCTCGAACTCCGCCGGCAGCCCCAACACACTACCACACCCGAGCTATGCTCGGTTCATCACTGTTAGCCTCCGCCGCTCATCATCCGGCGGCAACATGCTCTTCTTCCACCGCGATGGAGTGAACAGGAGGAGCGGGCCTCGGGTCCGTCCGCCCGTCAGAAGTCTAAGCCCAACCAGCGCCGCGAAAGTGTCCGCTCAATGTGGAGCGCCGTTAGCCGTAAGCGTGCGTGAGTACTTAAACAGAGAGAGGAGAGGAAGAGGGGGATGAAACTTGTAATCCTAAACTGATACTCTGTAAGGTTCTCAAGTAGCGTAAGGGAGAGGAGGAGGAACGGGAAAAGCTTGAGAAGGGGGTAGGTAGCGAGGAAAGATTAAACTGAATTCGAATTGTAAAGTTTTACATAAATTTCTTCTCCTCTCATTCTCTCTAAATGACGTAATATATAGTCTACACGACCCGGTCGGGACCCGACACCCAGGGTGTTGGGCTTGGCTCGCGGCGGCTGCCTCCTTGGGGCCTAGATGGGCCGGCCTCCTCCTCCTCCCTCCGCATCTCGCTTCACTTGAGTTATCGCGAACAGAACAGCGAGGCAGCGCAATGTGTTCTTTCTCGCAAGCGATCCGCCTATCCCCTCCTTCCCCAGTTCCAAATTAATCCCTTCGATCCCCTTGTTGCTAACATCACAAGCGTTATATGTGATGTGGTCACGCGGGCTGTTGGTATTTGTTAACTTACAGAGAAATAGATCCGCAAGCGCACGGATGTCCAAAGGAGCATTTCACCCGGGAAGGGTTTTAAATATCGAATCTACGAGGAAGATATGATAGGCGTTCAAATGATTAAAAACAAGTTGATAGAATACTAATGGGATTTTATAGTAGTTAGCATATACTTAAACAAGGTAAGCCAATAATAAATAGTAATAAGGTAAATGAGACAAAGTGAGAGGCACACACACGTGGTGAGTATAGCATAAGATTAATTCCTAGTTAAATTAGGATTGGATTTATGACAAAAGGGACAGTTCTTAGGTAGCATACAAAGAATCTACTAAATGGTTTTAAACAGGCATAGCATAAGATCATATATATATCAAAACCATAGATAAGAATGTGCACCCGAAGATTACTTAAGAAAATCAGAACGAAACAAGATAATCCCAAGAACCATTATCGACTAGTCTTATACACGGGGGATGGATTGCAAAGGACTCAATAGTCTTTGTCACCACTACGATCTACCACACGACCCGGCATATAAGGTGAATCCGCAAGTAAATTATATTTAAGCACCATGCTTACATACTCTCTACTACCTAGCATACCGAGTAATACACTAGGAGCTCTGAATAATAAGCGTTGAATTATCATGAATAATGAATATATCAAATATGCTATGACTAGAATAAAGTAAAAATAGACTAATTGCATGCATAGTAATGGAATAGCATAAAGTTGTAGGAAAACAATAATATTGATCCATGGTGACTTACTGGATCTAGAACCGAGCAGACGCTCTCTAAACTCGACTTTCTATCTAAACTAGGCTCTAGATCTAGAGCTGAATTAGCTATCCTATCTCTTGGTGGCGCCTCCTCTTCTCTTGCCTTGGCTTCAACTTGATCTTCTTCTTGATGATGACTTGAGGCTTCAGATCCGTTTTGATGATGATACTGAGGGGAGCACGGGGCGCTTATATAGCCCGAGGAGGTGCCGGTTTGACCTAGATACAACTTCGTGCTCCCACCGACGCCTCGGATCAAACCGACATCAAACGACCGGTTTTAGATTGCGCCTTAGAGGCGGTGGAGGAAGGTTCCAGAGACAGGCTGACTTGGCGGCCAAGCCAGCCGATCGGCCCGATTATTGGGCCGATCGCCCCAGTGGGTCCCACTCGGGCCCCGCGATGCGTCGTGGCTTCCGAGTCTTCTAGATGATGTTTTCGCCGGTGTCAAGTTTCGGCCCACGCGGGAGTAATCCGAAGCCTTCTAGACTTGTTTCGAGTTGGATTGCGCTATGCGTTACGTCGGTCGTATGCCACGTCATTTCTCGCTGTTTTTCTCGTTAAGTCCCCGCAAATCACAACTTTACCAAAACTGGTGGAAATATGTTAGTGACACCCTATTCTAGGTTGTTATTATGATTTATACCTCTTTCTCATGTTTATTTGATTAATAAATTTATATGATAACAAGTGTCAACAAACTCCCCAAGCTTACCCTTTGCTAGTCCCTAGCAAAGCTATATGCTATAGTAGGATCAGGGGTTGCTACTACGCTTTCATACCTCGGCTAATCGTGTTTATCGAAATAAATTCCCTCTTAACCAGATTGCTCTCTCATACCTGTTTTACCATGGGGCGTAGCCTTTTTTTACGAATCATAAGCAAGATAAAACAATCAAGTTAGGTACCATGTCTCAAGTTCTTTGATCAACTATCATCCTGGGGTTTTGCAATATTTTTCAAAAGAAACTCAGAGATCCTATGTATGACCCTCTTAAGTAGATGGTGGTAGTGGAGTTACACATGTGGCAGGACATACATAGTGGGATGATAGTGGTGAAGTGGATGAGGATGAAAGGTAGTAAATAGCCTTTAGCCTTTTCTAGTATATATTTTCTTTTTCTTCTCAAGCATCTTGGACTACATCTCTTTCTAAAAATTGCTAAGACCTGGGCTGTCCATTCTTGGAGAGGTGGGCTTTGCCCCGGACTTGTGTCCATTTTTCTCTCTCCTTAGAGATGTGGGCCCTACTCACCCTCGGACACATGTCCATTATTCATCTCTAAATATATTTTTATTATTAGGGAGGTAGGCCCTTCTCGCCTAGTATGACTTTTGTCCGTTACTCTCCCTCTCTCGTCTCACTTTTTTCTCTAAATATTTATTTTTCTTTTCTTTCTCTTTTCTTTTTTTTCGAATGTAGCCCAGCCTCTATTTGGCATAAAAAAACACTGAGAGAGACATATCCAAGAATTGCAAGAGTTTATTTTTATAATTATGGCTAGCGGCTTGATGGAGTATGGGGAGGCGTACTTCCGGGTTAGAAGCAGCGTATTAAGTGGAGTGGGATGATCTTGATGCGAATGATAAACTCTTAAGGGTCATAGCTAAGGAACTCATCATGTAATGTTTTATAATTTTCAAAGATAAAAACCAGGAATCAAGTATCTCTAGGAATATGATAAACAGTAGCTCAACTTTTCATGAATCTTTATCCTTCAACGCTAAGACTCAGATTAGGTATGTGCTTCCCACAGGTGTTGGGTTTAGAGCAAATTAAGCATTTAAAGCTCTAGGAGAATCTAAAGTCTGAAATGTAAGTACTTTAAGAAGAATTATGGCGGAGCAACTATTCATCATTTCCAAGCATATGTCACCAAGGTCATAGTTAAAGAAAGAGAGCTAACTCGCAAGCATCTAACATTTATTGGACTCTTAACACTAATACTTTTATTTAAGACTCATTAACTCTAAGCAAATATACTAACTAGCTAATATTTGAAATAGATAGGATAATAATACTTATCGTGATAACTGAGGGTGCTCTCCCCCAAGCTGGATCTTGAAGTAGTCTTTTTTATTCGTCCTTGGAACTTGTTCATCTCTCGGGTTTTCCTTAAATGTTCTCCCCGCAAATATTAATTTCGCACCTACCCGAAGGAACAAATTCTAGGATTATGTTGTGAGCCTTCATGTGCTCACATATTTTTGTATTTTTTATTTTTATGCCGCCACAGCAAGGGGTGCTTGCATGGGGCTTTTAAGGAACTAATGCAAATGTAGCAAACATAATTTTGTGATTTTCTAATGTAGGTTTTTTTTAGAAAAAGTAAACATGCTTAAAGGAAACATGCTAATTGAAAATATGCTATGCAGAAAATTAAATATGCGAGATAAATACCGAAGTTACCTCTCGCGAGAGTTTCGAGTACTTACTCGCGGGCGCGTCTTTGTCATCTATGGAATCTCGCGGGATGTCGTGGTTCGGTGCGATGCCTTCAATGATCTCGATGAGTGGCGTAGATGAGGTAGCCGACGGTGTTTGATCGGTCGCTGACGCTGGTGGTGGTAGGTCTTCCGAAGGTGTACTCTTGTTGTCTCCCCTTGGTAGGCGTGTCTTCTTTCTTCCTCCAAGCTTGTTTCTTCGGTGGAGACCTTTCCGGAGTGGCTGGTTCAGCGTGCTTGGTTGGTGAGAGCCGGGTGGAGTTTTCTTGAATTTTATTAATGTCTCCCCTTGTCCGTCAGCTCAGATCCAACTTGTGATTTCTCCACGTCTTGTTCTTCTTAGGCTTGCTTATTGAGTGCTTCGTCTCGATCTTGAAGTTGCGTCTCTTGGGTTTGTGATCCCGAGGATGGCATCACCCATGTTCCTTGCTTATTGTGCATGTTGTAGGCAGGACATTAACCGGGCGCAAAGTGTGTCCCGCTCACAAAGTCAAGGTAGAGATCAGTGCATGGGCTCGCTGGTGGGAAAACACCAACAGAACCAAAATTATATTCATTCTACTCTAACCTTGAGCACATATAACCATGGTAGCATAATGTGTTTCATTTATTTGTGACAAAGGTGGTAAGATCGTGACGACGGGTATGAATGTGGCATTTATAACATAGCAAACTAAAGGGTAGAGAAAATAAAACTAGAGAGACAAGGGTAAGAACAACTAAGAGCTAACATGTTGAGCTATTCGTGATTAATCTAAGTGAGGTTGTGAGCTAACATATTTAACTCCTTAGTAAGCATGCCATGATTAGTGGGTAAAGCTTTATCGATTAGGACACTTACCTTAAGATGTTTTATTGTAGAATCATGGCAACATTGTAACACCTCATGGTGGTTCTTTTCGTGGCATGTGTGGTGGTTGAGCGTCTTGTCCTCTTTTTCCCTTCATTTTTTTACAGGTCGAACGGTGGGAGTCTCGAGAGGAGGGAGAGCCTTGTCGGATCATCTTCTAGTGAAATTGGTCTTCCTCCCCAAGCTCAAACTCGTGTCACTCGGCGCTTAAAGTCAGGTTTGACATCATCTCCTTGAGTGTGTTGTAACCGTCGGTCTTGATGGAATCTTATTGTGTTCGTCCTCTCCCTTGCATCGATCCATTTTCTTTTCTTTTCTTCTTTTTTTTTTTTTAATCGGCCCAAGGGATGAGGATGCCGACAGCCAGTTGATCTTCCTTTGTCAATTCTTCTTCATCTTCCTTTACTTCTGGTTGACGAAAGGATGCTCATTTGAGATGTAAACTTGGAGTCCCTCCTTGATTAGCTTTGTCCTCTAACGACGTGGTGTGGAGTGTTCTTCTTGATGGTGTGTAGCACACCGGTTGTCTTGATGATCAAGGGAGAAACCTCATTGGTGACAACCTTGTCCTCCATGGTCTCTCGGGCATTATTGTGACTTCTCTTTGTACTTGGCCCGTCATTGATTGGAGTGCGTTCCTACCGGTGTATTTCTTGTGTAGGTGATGAGAGAAGCAAGTCTTTGACAATATGATGTAGGTTGACGTTGATCCCCGCTTCTCATCGCCCCGGCTTGGTACTCCCTCGTTTTGTAGTGGAAGTGGTAGTGAGGTAGGTTCATGAACGTGCCCACCACAGATTCTTTTCGCAAATGATTAGTGGACATATACCCGAAGGATAGCAATGATATTGAAAAGGGTTATTGTCCATATGATTTATTTGTGCTAACATAATGATGGTTCTTTAAAAACTTAGCACGCATTATTATATATATTTGTTTTTATTTTTATTTTTTTCAAAAATATATATATATTTCTTCTTTTTTTATTATTTATATTTTTTCAAAAAATATGTATTTATTTTTATTTATTCATTATATATATATATGTATATAAGTATATATATATATATTTTTTTTATGAAGCGGCCGCACTAAAAGCGTGGCTAAGGCAAAGGTAACTTGCGACAAAAAGACAAATTGGGTATTTAGGCACTTACGGTTCGTCCTTTCATAAGGAGTGAGTTGAGTCTTCTTTTGTTGGAGTTCGTCACATACCTTGCGTAAGCTAATTTCTTTTTCCAAATTGGATTTGATAATTTTCTCAAGGGGTTAGTCTAACAAAGATAAACCGTAATCTACTAAAGTATACTATCAGTCCAAAAATCAACCTAGACATAATGTCCAACTCAATTTAAGAAGGCAATTTAATCTAAACACCACGTTTAATTTAAAAGCCTTTAGAAACAAAATCAACACACCTTGCGGTTTCGTGGATCAAACTAAACACCATGTTTAACTTGAGCCATGAAAACAAATTAAACTAAGCATCATGTCTAAGGTGTATGAAGATACTTCAAAACTTAAGCATACTATAGCAAAACAAAGAGGTAGCATAAAAGTACTATAGAGATGAAGGGGTATGATTATGGTGAGACTAATATAACTATTCAAAAGTTTAAAGTCCATGAGCAAGACCGCCTCACGCTCGATCATATTTTACCTTTACTCACAAATAGAATTTGTGAGTTGTGCGCCTTCTTTATCCGTCACTTGAAGATGTGATTCGAATTCTTGTGATGACGACTTGGGGGTTCCAATGTTGATGGTTCATGAAGTTCAGGTACAATTGGATTCTCCCAACGTAGGTCGCTTCGAAGTTTTAATCAATTACCCCGCATAAGATAGACTAATAGACAATACACGGTAATTCGTTTTAAGCAGAGGTGCTAAGTAGCAAAATCCACACTTAATATTCATCTATCAATAATCAAAAGAATAGCTATCAAAATCTTCCCCGGCAACGGCGCTTTAAAATGCTTGTTGGTATTTGTTAACTTACAGAGAAATAGATCCAAGAAGCGCACGGATGTCCAAAGTGAGCATTTCACCCGGGAAAGGGTTTTAAATATCGAATCCACGAGGAAGATATGATAGGCAGTTCAAATGATTAAAAAAAAGTGATAGAATACTAATGGGATTTTGTAGTAGTTAGCATATACTTAAACAAGGTAAGCCAATAATAAATAGTAATAAGGTAAATGAGACAGCAGAGGCACACACGTGGTGAGTATAGCATAAGATTAATTTCTAGTTAGATTAGGATTGATTTATGACAAAGGGACAGTTCTTAGGTAGCATACAAAGAATCTACTAAATGGTTTTAAACAGGCATAGCATAAGATCATATATATATCAAAACCATAGATAAGAATGTGCACCCCGAAGATTACTTAAGAAAATCAGGAACGAAACAAGATAATCCCAAGAACCATTATCGACTAGTCTTATACACGGGGGATGGATTGCAAAGGACTCAATAGTGCTGTCACCACTACGATCTACCACACGACCCGGCATATAAGGTGAATCCGCAAGTAAATTATATCTAAGCACCATGCTTACATACTCTCTACTACCTAGCATACTCGAGTAATACACTAGGAGCTCTACGAATAAGCGCGTTGAATTATCATGAATAATGAATATATCAAATATGCTATGACTAGAATAAAGTAAAAATAGACTAATTACATGCATAGTAATGGAATAGCATAAAGTTGTAGGAAAACAATAATATTGATCCATGGTGACTTACAGATCTAGAACCGGAGCAGACGCTCTCTCTTCTCTAAACTCTGACTTTCTATCTAAACTAGGCTCTAGATCTAGAGCGCTGAATTAGCTATCCTATCTCTTGGTGGCGTCTCCTCTTCTCCTGCCTTGGCTTCAACTTGATCTTCTTCTTAATGATGACTTGAGGCTTCAGATCCAGTTTGATGATGATACAGGGGGGAGCCTGGGGGCTGCTTATATAGCCCGGAGGAGGTGCCAGGGTTTGACCTAGATACAACTCGTGCTCCCACCGACGCCCTCGGATCAAACCGACATCAAACGACCGGTTTAGATTGCGTCTTAGAGGCGGTGGAGGAAGGTTCCAGAGACGGGGCTGACTTGGCAGCCAAGCCAGCCGATCGGGCTTGATTATTGGGTCGATCGGCCCGGAGTGGGTCCCACTCTGGGCCCCGCGCGCGCGTCGGGCTTCGGAGTCTTCTAGATGATGTTTTCTTCGTGTCAAGTTTCGCCCACGCCGGGAGTAATCCGAAGCCTTCTAGACTTGTTTCGAGTTGGATTGCGCTATGCGTTACGCCGGTCGTATGCCACGTCATTTCTGCTGTTTTTCTCGTTAAGTCCCCGCAAATCACAACTTTACCAAAACTGGTGGAAATATGTTAGTGACACCCTATTCTAGGTTGTTATTATGATTTATACCTCTTTCTCATGTTTATTTGATTAATAAATTTATATGATAACAAGTGTCAACAGCGGCCGGGTAGAAAGATGCAGGCCGACGAGCTAGGCCCTAGGCGTGGTCAACGGTGGGTGGATTTGATCAAGAGCTGACGACGACTAATATAAACGCTACTGGTGGTGGATGCAATTGGCGATGCCCCGTACGCTGAGTGGTTCATGGACGACACGCATGCAGTTCAGGCCTTAGGGACCAATAAGTCGATCACTTCGTCAATTGTCCATTGCAGTGTCCACCGCTAGCGATGGGCGATGCATGGCCGGCCGGCAGCACCTTCTGCGGTGCTGCTGCCATTTGGAAGAGTAAGCACTCCATGACGACGTCAAGGAGATAGAAAGTTTCACTGGATATATATAAACACTGTACATGTCGTGCGCTATTTAAAGTAAGGACACAGTAGTGATTAGTTAGTTCCATAGTAAACAAAACAAAGAACCTTTTTTTGTAACTTTACTTCCATATGTGCTCGCAGACATGAAGAGTGAAAAAACTATGTTACCACTTAGTACTGCTGTTGCTGTGTTGCTGATGGCGGTTCTGGCATTTGGCGGCGGAGCAGCAGTACCACTACCAGCTGCGACAACAGCCACCGGTGGGCTGGGCAGTAACTACTGCACCAGGAGTTGCGGCAACATCAGCATCCCCTACCCATTCGGCATCGAGCCCGGCTGCTACCACGCCGCCTGGTTCAACCTCACCTGCGACGACTCCTACCAGCCGCCCAAGCTGTTCCTCGGCGACGGCACCGTGCAGGTACTGGATATCTCTGCCGCAAACAGCGCGGTGCGCATCAACAGCAACACCGTCGTGCACTTCCAGTATGATGGCAGTAGCCGCACTGGCGCCGCTAACGGGACATGGGGCCTCGGCCTCCCAGAAAGTGGGCCTTACATCCTGTCGGAGTCAGCTAGCATGCTCGAGGCAAGGGGGTGCGGCTACCAGGTCAGCATCCTAGGGGACCTGGATATATATAACGGCGCCTTGGTGAGTTCTTGCACTACAATCTGCCCACTTCTTCTTTGGTCCAAAGAAGGTATCAGTAGCAGTAGGATAGAAAATGGCAGATGCACCGGCATTGGTTGCTGTCAGGCAAGCATCGTTCTAGGCTACTCTTTCTACACCATCCAGGTTGATCGGATTGCTGATGCCTCGTCCCACCATAGTGATATTTCTCTACATATAGTCGACCAGAATTACTCCAATTGGAATGGCGACGATGATCCTCAAGCGGTTCCGGCCACACTAGACTGGATAATTAGTATGAGTGATTCATATGCATGTCCGACAAATAAGACCGCTCCCGAGTGTGTCAGTACCCACAGCTATTGCCGAAACTCCACTTCCTTGGGCCATGGTGGGTATACGTGTCAATGCGAAGATGGTTACCAGGGTAATCCTTATGTTCATGGTGGATGTAAAGGTACAATACGTAGTGAATCAACCTTCTTTAATATTATTCCTTAATTAGTCTGTCTACAGAATCTGCAAATAAACATCCTTTGGCGTTCCTAACAAATTAATTAATACCCTTGTTTTGATATAGATGTCGACGAATGTGAATACCCGGAAAAATATTCTTGCTTTGGTGTATGCAAGAATACACCAGGAAGTTTCATTTGCCAATGCAACACTGGATATACAGGCAATGCTTACATCGCAAATGGATGCACTGGTACAAGATCGAACATGTGAATACATTTTTGTTTCTAGACATGTACTGGACACTATGACATGTACTTAAAACAAACTTGACTGTTCTCAATTTACTAGACATTGATGAGTGCATGCACAAGGAAGCATACTCGTGCTATGGGATATGCCAAAATATCCAGGGAAGTTTTCACTGTGAATGCCCTGAAGGAACCTCTGGAAATTTTTCTATAAATGGGGGATGCATTACAATCAAGAATTCCTTCATAGGTAACATGACGCTATCCATGTTTATTACAAATTTTATATGTTTTCCTAACAAATTTACATCTAATCCTTAAGTATAAATCTAACTTCTAGTCATTGACAAACAAAATGTCTTTATCCTCATATATGTCTATTTATCCAAACTCATGAATATATATTACCTTACCATTATTATTTTCAGGTTTAAGCAGCATAGTAGGAGTTGGAGGTGGCCTAACTCTTTTGCTTCTAGCACTCAGTGGACCCTTCATAATGAGTAAAATTAGACGACAAAGAATGAAAAGGATATTTTTTAAACAAAATCATGGGTTACTGTTGCAACAATTGATATCAAAAAATGCAAACATCAGTGAAAGGATGATTATTACCTTAAGACAGCTAGAACTAGCTACAGATAATTTTAATAGAGATTGTGTGGTTGGTGGTGGAGGGCATGGTATTGTATTCAAAGGGAATCTAGATACACGTGTAGTGGCAATCAAGAAATCGAAGATTGTAGTACAGAGAGAAATTGATGAATTCATAAATGAAGTTGTCATTCTTTCTCAGGTGAACCATAGAAATGTGGTCAAGTTCTTAGGCTGCTGCCTTGAGACAGCAGTTCCACTACTAATTTATGAGTTCATTTCAAATGGAACCCTTTATCACCATCTTCATGTTGAAGGGCCAATATCGGTATCATGGGATGACCGACTGAGGATCGCACTTGAAGTTGCTAAAGCTCTATCCTATCTGCACTCGGAAGCTTCAATGCCAATATTTCATAGAGATATTAAATCATCCAACATACTTCTTGATGATAGTTTAACTGCAAAGGTATCAGACTTTGGAGCCTCTAGGTATATCCCCATTGATCAAACAGGGGGTGACTACAGCTGTTCAAGGAACAATTGGTTACTTAGACCCTATGTATTATATCACTGGAAGGCTTACTGCTAAGAGTGATGTGTTCAGTTTTGGTGTTCTTCTTATAGAATTGCTTACTAGAAAAAAACCATTTGTCCACTTGCCCGAATACCGTGGTGATGGTGGTCTTGTTTCACATTTCACATCATTACTCACAGAAGGGAACTTCATTGAGATATTGGATCGACAAGTTATGGAGGAGGAAAATGGAGAACTTCAAGAAGTAGCTATGCTAGCTATACTATGTACTAAAATGAAAGGAGAAGATAGACCTACAATGAGGCATGTGGAGATGATACTTGAAAACATACTAGATAATAGGAAGCATGTTCCATGTCATACAATAGAAAGGATATACGCCAGTGATGGAACTGTGGCTCATTACATGTGCATTGAACAGGCTACTGAAGAAGCAAGCAGACAATACACCATGGAGGAAGAGATAATGCTGTCATCGAGGTATCCCCGGTGATCTTCAATCCTAAGCAGTGTTTCATATATGTTGGTTTCTACTTTCGATAGTTGAGTTCATCAAAATCTTACTGTAGTTCTGCCGTCCCTGGTGCTCCACATGGAAAACACTAGTAACGAAATGATTTTGCGAGCACTTGCAAAATCTTTTCCGTGGCGGGCACTTTTTTTGCCCGTCACGGAAAATACCCCGCCACGTCCAGCTTTTTTTTTACGTGGCGGGCGTTTTTTACCCGTCACGGGAAAGATTTTTACGTGGCGGGCACCTTAACATGCACGCCACGTAAAATAAAATCTTTTGCGTGGCGGGCGTGTTAAGGTGCCCGCCACATAAAAGATCTTTCCCGTGGCGGGCACATTATAAAGCCCGCCACCTAAAATCTGGCCCAGCCCACTACTATTCCCGGGCCCAATACCAGTGCGGACTATATAAACGAAATGAAACCCTAGCTCCACACCTCACTTTCTCTCCTCTCACGCCGCACGCGAAGCGGTCTCCAGCGCCGTCCCCGACGCGCGCCCACACACCCACCCTCCTCCTCTCTCTCCACTCTCTCTTTCCTTCACCTCGGCAAGCGGCGGCGGGCCTTGCAGCGTCATCTCCAGCGGCGGCGGCAAGCGAGCGAGCCGGGCGGGCGACGGCGAGGTTCTTCGAGGCACGCCGCCCGCGCGGATCCGGGCGCGGCAAGCCGGCGGGCGACGGCGAGGTGGCGGAGGGCGGCGCTATCGGGCGGATCTCCGACCTCTCCTCCGCGGAACTCCTCTCCTCGGCAGATCTCCGACCTCACCTCCCCGAGCACGACGGTAGCGTTGATCCACCGGCGGAGCGGCGGATCCCGTCGAGCGCCTCCATCCCGGCGGCGGATCTCCGACCTCTCCTCCTCCAAGCACGGCGGCGCGGATCAGCGGTGGACGGCGGACGGGAAGCCGGATCCGAGCACGGCGGCGGATTCGGGCGCGGTGGCCATGCCGCCGCGGATCCCGGCGCCCGGCGGCCCTCCCGGAGGCGGATCCGGGCCACGGCGGCGCGGATCGACGGCCGGAGCGGCCTCGGCCGACGACGGCGGCCTCCACGGCGACGGCAGCCTCCACGGCGCAGCGGCGGCGGTGGGGCACCGCAACCCTAGATGGGCTCGGCGGGCCCGTGATGGGCTCGGCGGGCCTGTCTAGGTTTTTATTTATTTTTTTTTTTGGCCGTGGCGGGCATCCTAATCTGCCCGCCACGCCAAAATCGATTAAGCGTGGCGGGCACAGAGCCCGCCACGGTTAATCACGTGATTAACCGTGACCTTTGGTTAGTGACGGGCAGCTTTGTGCCCGCCACGCAAAACCAAAAACGACCGCCACGGAAAACATTTTAGGTACTAGTGAAAGGCCTTCACTTTTTTGTTGTGTGTTTCTATGTTACCATTATCTTCTAATTAATAATGTAATAAGACTAAGTAAGAAGGCTGAACGTGCATTTAATTTTTCAAGTTTCTCATGCATATGCTGCCACACACAAAGCACCACAGTTACCTACTTCCTGGGAAGATGTGTCCAACTTCTTGGTGTAGTTTCGAACCACTTCAGTACTGCAGGTCGTATATATGGAACCTGATGTCCGAGGAATTTTTTCTCCATATATGTTTTTTTTTTCTGTTTCTCAAGTCCAACTAGCCACAGCTTATGGCCAACCATGATCAGTGAAACATCATGCTTATCATGCCCATACACTATTCAAGGTCATAGCTAAGTCTTGATCATAATCCTGTGGGGCTCAATCTTCAGGACCGTCCCTGGTTTTTTTAGATAAAGGAAAAATATATTCCGGCTTCAGTCATCCGAGGATGCATCAGGCCAACAATATTACAACTGAAAAACAGTGTGTTGTGTAAGACCAAAGTCACCCGAAAAACACCGGTGCACTTTAAAAAAATAAAACAACTAAAATTCAACCACCATTGGAGACTCAGATCTTGTAACCCGGCAACACAAGCATAAAGCCTCATAGGCGTGTGCGATGAGCCGCCACCTTGATGCCGGGCGCCCGCCGACATCCAAGGGATCTTCCACCGGCGTCGTCTCCAACGAGAAGATGCCATCCAAAGACGCCATCGCTGCCCTGTTGATGCTCACTAACTCATATTTTTATGCATCAACCATTCATGGAAAAGAATTAAAATATAATTAGATAACCTTATTAGGAGATTCTACTAATGATTTCCATGAGTTTTGGTGAAGTTGTGATTTACGAGGACTTAATGTAAAAAACAGCAGAAATGACGCGTGTCACACGACCGACGTAACGTAAATAACGCAATCCAACTCGAAACAAGTCTAGAAGGCTCCGAATACACCCGACGTTAAAGAGTCCCAAAACCCGAAAATACATCATCTAGAAGACTCCAGAAGACACGACGCATCGCGGGACCCCAGTGGGCCCACCACGGGCCGATCGCCCAATTATTAGGCCGATCGGCCCCGCCTCCTGGCCGCCAATCAGCCTCCGCCGGGGAAGCTTCCTCAACCGCCTCAAGACTCGATCTAAACCGTTGATTCGAGTCGGTTTGATCCGAGGGCAACGGTAGAAGTGCGGGATTGATTCAAGGTTAATACCACACGCCCTGTTGAAGTTGAAGAGACAGAGGAAGACCCATATATAAACAGCCCAAGACCCCCTGAAGTCAAGGCAATCCAAGTTGATCTAAAGCTTCACGTTCAATAAGAAGTAGATCAAGGAAGAGCCAAGACAGAGAAGAAGAGGAGACACCACGAGATAGGATAGCTAATTCATAGCTCTAATCTAGAGCCTAGTTTAGATAGAAAGTCAGGTTTAAAGAAGAGAGAGTGTATGCTCGGTTCGGATCGAAGAAGTTACACTATGGTTCAATATAATTATTGTTCTCATACACCTTCGTGCTATTTCATTATTATGTATGCAATTAATTTACTTACACTTTATTCTAGCCATAGCATATTTGATATAGTCATTATTCATGGTAATTCGAAGTACTTATTCGTAGAGCTCCTAGTATATTATGCGCATATGCTAGGTAGTAGAGAGTATGTAAGCATGGTGCTTAGATATAATTTACTTGCGGATTCACCTTATATGCCGGGTCGTGTGGTAGATCGTAGTGGTGACAGCACTATTGAGTCCTTTGCAATCCTCCCCCCGTGTATAAGACTAGTCGATAATGGTTCTTGGGATTATTTTGTTTCGTTCTTGATTTTCTTAAGTAATCTTCGGGGTACACATTTTTATTTATGGTTTTGATTTATATATGATCTTATGCTATGCCTGTTTATTTCCACTTCGTAAATTCTTTGTATACTACATAAGAACTGTCCCATTTGTCCTAAATCCAATCCTAATCTAACTAGGAATTAATCTTATCCTATTGTTCACCACGTGCACCTCTACTGTCTTATATACCTTATCATTATTATCTTTTATTGGCTCACCCTGTTTAAGTAAATGCTAAACCACCGAATCTCATTAGTCTTCTATCACTGTCTTTAATCATTTGAATTGCTTATCATATCTTCCTCGTGGATTCGATATTTAAAACCCTTCCCGGGTGAAATGCTCACCGGACATCCGTGCGCTTAAACTGGGGATCTATCTCTCTCGTAAGCTAACAAATACCAACAAGCATTTCGGCGCCGTTTAGGGGAAGATTTTGATAGCTTTTCTTTTTGATTATTGATAGATGAATACTAAGTGTGGATTTGCTACTTAGCACCTGCTTAAAACAGAATTACCCGTGTATTGTCTATTAGTCTATCTTATGCAGGGTAATTGATTAATATTTTCGAAGTGACCGACGGTAGGAGAATCCAGTGTACCTGAACTTCATAAACCATAAACATTGGAGCTCTGCCCAGGTCGTCGTCACAAGAATTCAAGTGACGGATAAAGAAGCCGCACAACTCACAAATTCTATTTTGTGAGTAAAGGTAAGTATGATCGAACGTGAGAAGGTTTTAAAACTTTTAAATAGTTATATTAGTCTCACCATGATCATATCCCTTCATCTCTATAAAACCTTTATGCTGCCTTTGTTTACTATAGTATGCTTAAGTTTTGAAATATCTTCATACACCTTAGACATGATGCTTAATTTATTTTCATGGCTCAAGTTAAACATGGTGTTTAGTTTGATTCCGAAAAACCGCAAGGTGTGTCGATTTTATTTCTAAAGGCTTTTAAATTAAACATGGTGTTTAGATTAAATTGCCTTCTTAAATTGAGTTGGACATTATGTCTAGGTTGATTTTTGACCGATAGTATACTTTAGTAGATTCAAGTTATCTTTGTGAGACTAACCCCTGCGAGAAAAAATTGTCAAATCCAATTTGGGAAAAGAGATTAGCTTACGCAAGATATGTAATGAACTCCAACAACTCGCACAAAAAGAAGACTCAACTCACTCCTTACGAAAAGGACTAACCGTAAGTGCCTAAATACTCAATTTGTCTTTTGTCGCAAGTTACCTTTGCCTTAGCCACGCTTTAAGTGCAACCGCTTCATAATAATAAATAATAAAAACAAAAACAAATTTATATAATCGTGCTAAGTTTTTAAAAAGAACCATCATTATGTTAGCACAAATAAATTATATGGACAATAACCCTATTTTCAATATCATTGCTATCCTTCGGGTATATATGTCCACTAATACATTTGCGGGGAAAGAATGCATGGTGGCCACGTTCATGGACCTACCTCACTACCACTTCCACTACAAAAAAGGAGGAGTACCAAGCCGGGAGGTCGATGAGAAGCAGGATCAACGTCAACCTACATCATCTTATCAAAGACTTGCTTGCTCTCATCACCTACAACAAGAAATACACCGGTAGGAACGACTCCAATCAATGACGGGCCAAGCATACAAAGAGAAGTCACAATAATGCCCCGAGACCATGGAGGACAAGGATGTCACCAATGAGGTTTCTCCCTCGATCATCAAGACGACCGATTGTGCTACACATCATCAAGAAGAACACTCCACACCACGTCGTTAGAGGACAAAGCTAATCAAGGAGGGACTCCAAGTTTACATCTCAAATGAGCATCCTTTCGTCAACCGTAAGTAAAGGAAGATGAAGAAGAATTGACAAAGGAGGATCAATTGGTCGCCGGCATACTCATCCCCGGGCCGATCACAAAAAAAAAAAAAAAAAAAAAAAAAAAAAGAGAAGAGAAGAAGAAAAGAAAATGGATTGGTACAAGGGGAGGGACGAACACAACAAGATTCCATCAAAGACCGACAAATCACAACACACTCAAGGAGATGATGAACAAATCAACCCCGACTTTAAGCCGAAAGTGACATAGAGTTTGAGCTTGGGGAGGAAGACCAATTCCACTAAAAGATGCTCCGACAAGGCTCTCGGACTCCCGCCGTTCCGACAATAAAAAATGAAGAGAGAACAAGACACTCAACTACCATACAAGAACCACCATGAGGTGTTACGATCTTTGCCATGATTACGCAATAAAGGTAACATTTTCGGGTAAGTGTCCTAATCGATAAAACTTTACTCTAATCATGGCATGCTTACTAAGGAGTTAAATATGTTAGCTCACAACCTCACTTGGATTAATCGGAATAGCTCAACATGTTAGCTCTTAGTTGTTCTTACCCTTGTCTCTCTAGTTTTATTTTTCTCTACACTTTTAGTTTGCTATGTTATAAAAGCCACATTCATACCCGATCATCCGATCTTTTTCACCTTTGTCACAAATAAATGAAACACATTATGCTACCATGGTTATATATGCTCAAGGTTAGAGTAGGATGAATACAATTTTGGTTCGTTGGTGGTGTTTTCCCACCGCCAGAGCCCATACACTTGATCTCTACTTTGACTTTGTGAGCGGGGACACACTTTGCGCCGATTAATGTCCCGTCTACAACATGCACAATAAGCAAGGAACATGGGTGATGCCATCCTCGGGATCACTATTCCAAGAGATGCAACTTCAAGATCGGACAAGCAAGCCTAAGAAGAACAAGACGCGGAGAAATCACAAGTTGAATACAGAGCCGATGGACAAGGGAGACATAAAGAAGATTTAAGAAAAGTCCACCCGGCTCCCACCAACCAAGTGCACCGAACCAGCCACTCCAAAAAGGTCTCCACCAAAGAAACAAGCTTGGAGGAAGAAAGAAGAACACGCCTACCAAGGGAGACAACAAGAGTACACCTTCTGGAAGACCTACCACCACCCGCGTCACCGATCGATCAAACACCGTCGGCTACCTCATCTACGCTACTCACCGAGATCATTGAAGGCACCGCACTGCATTACCCGACATCCCGACGAGATTCCATAGATGACAAAGACGCCACGAGAGTAAGTACTCGAAATTCTCGCCGAGAGATAACTCGGTATTTATCGCATATTTAATTTTTTTCGCATAGCATATTTCAATTAGCATGTTTCCTTTAAGCATATTTACTTTTCTAAAAACCTGCATTAGGAAATCATAAAATTATGTTCTTTGCATTTGCATTAGTTCCTTAAAAGCCCCATGCGAGCACCCCTTTGCTGTGGTGGCATAAAAATAAAAATACAAAAATATTGCACTCATATGTTTTTACATTAGCATCCCTATTGCATAGAAAAATTCTCAAAAAAATGTGGGCACATGAAGGTCCACACGTTTTCTAAAAATCCAAAAAGAAGTGAGCACATGAAGGCTCACAACATAATCCTAGAATTTGTTCCTTCGGGTATGTGCGAAATTAATATTTGCAGAGAGAACATTTAAGGAAAACCGGAGATGAACAAGTTCCAAGGACGAATAAAAAAAGACTACTTCAAGATCTAGCTTGGGGAGAGCACCCTCGATTATCACGATAAGTATTATTATCCTATCTATTTTAAATATTAGCTAGTATATTTTGCTTAGAGTTAATGAGTCCTAAATAAAAATATTAGTTTTAAGAGTCCAATAAATATTAGAAGTTCGCGAGTTAGCTCTCTTTTCTTTAATTATGACCTTGATGACATATGCTTGGAAATGATGAATAGTTGCTCCGCCTTAATTCCTCTTAAAAGTACTTACACTTTAGACTTAGATTCTCCCAAAGCTTTAAATGCTTAATTTGCTCTAAACCCAACACCTGTGGGAAGCACATGCTTAATCTAAGTCTTAGCATTGAAAGATAATAGTGCATGAAAAGTTGAGCTACTGCTTTTATCATATTCTTAGAGATACTTGATCCCCGGTTTTTATCTTTAAAAATTATAAAATATTACATGATGAGTTCCTTAGATATGACCCTTGAGAGTTTGTCACTTGCATCAAAACATCCCACTCCACCAAATACGCTGCTTCTAATCCAGAAGTACGCCTCCCCATATTCCATCAAGCCGCTAGCCATAATTATAAAAATAATAATAATAAATTCTAGCAATTTTGGATATGTCTCTCTCAATGTTTTTATACCAATTAGATTCTGGGCTACATTCATAAAAAAAAAAAAAAAAAAAAAAAAAAAAGGGAAAGAAAAGAAAAAATAAGTATTCAGAGAGAAAAGTGAGACAAGAGAGGGAGAGTAACGGACAAAAGTCATACTAGGCGAGAAGGGCCTACCTCCCTAAATAATAAAAATATATTTAGAGATGAAAAATAGACACGTGTCCGAGGGTGAGTAGGGCCCACATCTCTAAGGAGAGAGAAAAAATGGACACAAGTCCGGGGAAAAGCCCACCTCTCCAAGAATGGACAGCCCTGTGTCTTAGCAATTTTTAGAAAGAGAGATATAGTCCAAGATGCTTGAAAAGAAAAAAAAAAATACTAGAAAAGGCTAAAGGCTATTTACTACCTTTCATCCTCATCCATTTCACCACTATCATCCCACTATGTATGTCCTACCACTTGTGTAATTCCACTATGTACTATCTACTTAAGAGGGTCATACATAGGATCTCCGAAGTTTTCTTTTGAAAAATAATGCAAAACCCCGTGGATGATAGTTGATCAAAGAGTTTGAGACATGGTACTTAACTTGATTGTTTTATCTTGCTTATGATTTGTGAAAAGGCTACTCCCCATGGTAAAATGTGTATGAGCAATCTTGTTAAGAGGAGAATTTATTTTCGATAAAACACAAAGTATTTTGAGGTATGAAAGCGTAGTAGCAACTCCCGATCCTACTATAGCATATAGCTTTGCTAGGGACTAGCAAAGGGTAAGCTTGGGGAGTTTGTTGATGCTCACTAACTCATATTTTTATGCATCAACCATTCATGGAAAAGAATTAAAATATAATTAGATAACCTTATTAGGAGATTCTACTAATGATTTCCATGAGTTTTGGTGAAGTTGTGATTTGAGGGACTTAATGTAAAAAACGGCCGAAAATGACGTGTCACACGACCGACGTAACGCAACGCAATCCAACTCCGAAACAAGTCTAGAAGGCTCCGGAATACACCCGACGTTAAAGAGTCCCAAAAACCCGAAAAATACATCATCTAGAAGACTCCGTAAGACACGACGCATCGCGGGACCCGTGAGTGGGGCCCACTCCGGGCCGATCGCCCAATTATTAGGCCGATCGGCCCGCCTCGCCGCCAATCAGCCTCCGCCGGGAAGCTTCCTCAACCGCCTCCAAGACTCGATCTAAACCGGTTGATTCGAGTCGGGTTTGATCCGAGGGCAACGGTAGAAGTGCGGGATTGATTCAAGGTTAATACCACATCGCCGTTGAAGTTGAAGAGACAGAGGAAGACCCATATATAAACAGCCCAAGACCCCTCAAGTCAAGGCAATCCAAGTTGATCTAAAGCTTCACGCTCAATAAGAAGTAGATCAAGGAAGAGCCAAGACAGAGAAGAAGAGGAGACACCACGAGATAGGATAGCTAATTCATAGCTCTAATCTAGAGCCTAGTTTAGATAGAAAGTCGTTTAAAGAAGAGAGAGTGTATGCTCGGGTTCTCGATCGAAGTTACACTATGGTTCAATATAATTATTGTTCTCATACACCTTCGTGCTATTTCATTATTATGTATGCAATTAATTTACTTACACTTTATTCTAGCCATAGCATATTTGATATAGTCATTATTCATGGTAATTCAAGTACTTATTCGTAGAGCTCCTAGTATATTATGCGCATATGCTAGGTAGTAGAGAGTATGTAAGCATGGTGCTTAGATATAATTTACTTATGGATTCACCTTATATGCCGGGTCGTGTGGTAGATCGTAGTGGTGACAAAGACTATTGAGTCCTTTGCAATCCTCCCCCCCGTGTATAAGACTAGTCGATAATGGTTCTTGGGATTATTTTGTTTCGTTCTTGATTTTCTTAAGTAATCTTCGGGGTACACATTTTTATTTATGGTTTTGATTTATATATGATCTTATGCTATGCCCTTTTATTTCCACTTCAGTAAATTCTTTGTATACTACATAAGAACTCGGCCCCATTTGTCCTAAATCCAATCCTAATCTAACTAGGAATTAATCTTATCCTATTGTTCACCACGTGCACCTCTACCTGTCTTATATACCTTATCATTATTATCTTTTATTGGCTCACCCTGTTTAAGTAAATGCTAAACCACCGAATCTCATTAGTCTTCTATCACCGCCCTTAATCAAATGAATTGCTTATCATATCTTCCTCGTGGATTCGATATTTAAAACCCTTCGGGTGAAATGCTCCTTTGGACATCCGTGCGCTTGCGGATCTATCTCTCTCGTAAGCTAACAAATACCAACACGCCCACCCAACCGGTGTAGGTTTTCACCGTAGAGATCGATCCACTTGAAAAAGACGGCGCCTCAAATGAGGAAAGTGGCGCCCTCGGCGCCACCGCCGTCGAAGTAGTGAGCGGCCAATGCCATGTCCTCTCAGGGGCCACGCTATTACGCCAATGTAATGTAGTAGTGTTTTTGCATCATTTTAAAATTCACTAAAAATTTGAACTTTTTGAATTACAACTAAAACTTGATTTATTTTTCCGCCAAACCAAAACCCTTTTTGAAAACCCTCGCATTCAAACTCTCACCATCTAGAAAATAGGAATCTTGTTTGGTGTTTGTCCAAATTTTATGGTCGCAGAGGATGCAAGGTAAGTTCTAGATTTTAATTATGGAAGGTATTGCATGAGAATGAGTTACAAGTTTTCTCTGGGAATAATAGATACCAGAAAACACATGTGTGCCTAGAACTTATATATGAATATTTTTATAAGCGCAATAAATAAATGTCCTCGACAAATAAGTCTTGGGAACATGAGAGGTGCTTGTGAAAAATATTTATAAAATATAAGTATATGTCACACATGAAATCACAAACTCCACAAAATGTGTGTACAAACATATATACATATTTTATTCAAAGGTACAAATGGGCAAATAATTCCAAGATATAAATTAGGGGATAAAAGCCCATGTACTTGAGTGAAAGAAATATGTATAGAATATATATAAACACACACATGAAATAAAGGGGAAGAGGTAGGAGAAATAAGAAGATGAGAAAGGAAAAAGAGAAATAAAATAGGAAGAGCTCGTGGGCTTATTCTCCTCTCGCCCAAAGAAGACTCCATCCTCTCTACTCCTCTCCTGGGCCCATCCGGCCTCTCCCTCTCCCCTTCTCACTTCCGAAAGCAGGCCGCCCGCCATTTAAGCCCCCGGCTACACCAGCCCGAGTCCCGGCTCCACCTCTCTTCCTCGCCGACGACGGGTCCCGCCACATCGCCGTCTTCCTTCCATTGCGACGGAGACACCACAGTCCCGCCCGTCGCCCCGACGACCACGGCACAAGACCCGATGGCGCGGCGCCAGGCCACCACTTCACGTGACTCCGACCAAGACATGCAGGCGACGACCGCCGGTCACGGTCGACCGTGCCCAGAGTCGCGCCGCCCTCGTGAGCGGAGAGAGGCACAGAGCTCGCGGACGCGCTGCGGATGCTCCGTCACCCTTCACCGAGTCCACGGGCACGGCCGCCGCCGCCGACACCGGAGGGCGCCAACGTCGCGCGCCGGCTGCGGACCGCCGTGCCGCCATGACCGGTGGGAGCCGCCACTATGGGCGACGAGACGCGATGATGGACGGCTCGCGAACGCCGTCGCGACATCGCCGACGCATCGGCGCTAGCTAGATGATTCGGGGCTGGTATTGGAGGATCTGCGGTGGCGGTCGGAAAAGATCGGAACCCAGTGAAAATATCCGGGGGGAGCACCGCCGCGGCCTGGCTATAAATAGCCACCGCCGGGGCACGATCCAACCCCGCACCACCTCCCGAGCTCCGCAACGCTGGAACACGCCGGCTCGCTCCCTTCCCCCTCTCCTCCTTCCCCTCACCGCGGAGTCACATTTTCCCCAACCGGGATTTTCGCCGCCGCGAGCTAAGTCGGAGTGACGCCGCCCATTGGGTCGCCCTAGATCGGAATTGGTGCGCTGGTTAGTCTCTCCACACCTCAGCCACGGAGCGCCGCCCGCCACGGCCGTGTCCGCCGCCACCGTAGGGACGCCTCCATTGCCACCCCTCGCCGCTCCATCGAGGTCGTGGTCGAGTCTCGAGGCTAGCGCACCCGTGGTGAGCTCGCGGGCCGAGAACGCCAACTCCGGAGGCCGGCGAGACGCCGCCGTCGGGGCCAACGGGACGGAGATCCTCGCTCGGACGACGCCGTGACTCCCGTCGGATGCCGTCACAAGACGACGAATGGGAAGTCGCCACGCCGCCCTCCGTTTCCTCCCCGCCACGGACCGCTAGGGATACCTAGTCATACACGTGGCGCTTACGTGTCCGCCACCGTGGCGTCCACGTGGACCCACGTGGCACCCACGTGTATAGATGCATTCCTGTGTACACTATGTAAATTGCTACAGCCTACCCGGCTATTGTACACGAGTTTTATAAATAGACTTTTCCAAAGGTCGAAAAATTCCTAGAAAATTTGTAAATTCATTATTTGATTTATAGAATTTTATCATCTAATTACTTCCAATATTATTACATGATAAAATTATATTATAATATTACCCTAATGATTTAATTAGGGATTAATATTATAAAATCCATAACTCATGCAATTTAACTCCATTTCGCGTGAAACGACTTCCATAATTCATCTAAAATCTAGCTCTATGCATCTAACCCATTGCCACCATAATGTTCTATGCTTGTTTTGGTTGCTCTAGTCCGAGCTAGGTTATCAACGTATCTTGTAGTAGTTCTACATCGACCCGATTAGGAGCTTCCGTCCGAGGAACACTAGAGACGCTCGACGCCGTGCCGATTTGTAAGAACCTCCCCAGGCAAGTCCTTACCCCCCTTTAATCATGACCTTAAATAATGAGATGATAATGGTAAAGATGATGATAATCGAATTAGTAAATAGCGGTATGAGCCGATAACGTAGCTATGGAGCTAAGCCGGATGACGTAATCATCCACGTTATCTACGCTCATACGTTGTGATCAAGAGAAACATGAGAATGCCTAATGAACCCTAACCAACAAAAAAAAGAGGTGAGTAGTGGTAGTCCTGGTAGAGCCTAAATACCATGTCGGGAATCGGCCGCGAGGGGTTCTTGCGGAGAGATACTCGCCCCCTAAGGACCGGTTCGTAGACCTTCTACCTAGTGTAATATTACATACCTGACCACACGCCAGGGATGGGACGGCTTGATTCCACACCCCTGTTGGGTTGAGGTATAACTGGAGCCAAGGTGGCGGGAGTAGGCGAACGACCTATTGGGAGCGACATGGGGAGAGTGGCCCCATGGTCCGGTTTGGCGTGGATGCCGAGTGATCTTCCACGTAAGTGTTTGGGCGCGAAGATGGCGCAGTGCTAGGTGCACATATTGATGATTAATGATTGGGTTTTGAGTCGACAAGTATAGGTTGGGTAATAAGGTATTACCCGTAAAAGGCGTGGGTGATTTGGTATCACCATATTGTCTAGGATGATGCGTCATCCTTCCAACCCCGAGAAGTCATGGTGAGGATTATACCAATATACCTAGGAGGCATCCAAGCGGGTACGGAATCTCGTTAGGCCTGTCTGAGCCAATGACGTCTGGGTAAGACTGCGCCTATCGTGTGGGGAAATTTGTACACCTCTGCAGAGTTATTTAAATCTATTCGAATAGCCACGCCCTTGGAATGGGCAAGTGCTAGGCGTGAACATCTATGATTAGATATACACTTATTATGACTAACCTGTGGTGTCATGACAGCAGTGATGACATGAGATGACCGGGAACTAGCGAGAGCAGTTTTAGAGACTCTGCTAGGGCCCAAACCCTTAATAATTACAACCCCCTGTTTGGGACTTGCCGAGCACGCGTTTGTACTCACCCCTCTATTTTTACGGATATCGGCACATGTGAAGGTAAGGTCGATGACAAGATAGAGACCCGCGTATCGTAGGAGTTCGTAAGGTGGTTGCTTAGGAGAAGGACGTTGAAGCCCAGATTTCATCCGTGCACAAGTCTGCCTGTGGAGTACGGGGCAGTGTCATAGTTAATCCACCGCTTCTCGGTTGGCCAACTCTGATATCAACCCCGACTGGTGACTCGTCATCGCCACTGTAAGCCCTTTCCATCCAATATCTCAACAGCTCGATTTACTATTATTTCTGTTTACCATCATCTGTTACTAATAGACGTGTTTGTGGCGTGATCCTGGCGCAAACACGTGTGATTAACGACCCATTAAAAGTGGGGCATGACAGAGTGGTATCAGAGCTGAGCTTGTCCATAGGATGAAACTTGGGTTGACAGAAAATTTTAACTCCACATAAGGATAGCTACTTTTAAACTTGTTGCTACGAGTACGCCTTACTATGATAGTTCATAAGTTACGGAATCGATATTAACATCGAAACTCTAGTAGTAATGGACTAGTAAGGATGATCTCAATCGGACTACCTAACCAAAGGAGAGTTTTCTACAACTCCCCTCGGAGATGCTTTGAAGTACTTAGGGTACCTTGGCTTCCCTCGATATTAAAATCGAGAGTTATCATGAAGACCAAGTACTAAAGTACGTAACAAACTTGCGTAATTCTAGATCCCCAACAGGAAGGAATGTCGAATGCTACCCAGTATGCATCTGGAAAATGCCAATGACATCCGAGTACCTAAATGGGCGCTAATGTGAGGTGCAATTCTAGCCTCTGATAAGGTTTAGTCCAAGCAACAAAATAAGTTTAAGTAGCACGATCCGTTTGCAAGCTTGTTGTGCAAGCGATGTCTTAGCATTAGCAGCCATGCATTCGCTCGCAGGCATAGATGACTAGGCTTCAAGGCCTTTAGTAGGTGTAAAGTCGCGCAATAACCATCATGTCAGTCACCATGTGTGATGCGACCATGTAACATCTAGGCGATTGTTCCGTGATGAGAACTATTGTCGCGCTTGTTTGTTTAGTATAATGTCTTAATTCCTTTCAAACCTAAAGGAAAATTTCTCCATTATTACTACTCAAAGTGATCAATGGAAGGAAGATTCCGATAGGATCAGTGAACGTATTGAAAATTTCCCAGAGTCACGAGTAATAAGACAAGTTTCACATAAACTTAGTTCGCCGTGACAAACCTTTTCATACGTATCACACCAGGTAAGTTTGTGTTGTTTCCCAACACATGTGTTACTAGGATACCCCAAAGTCTATCCCCACCCAAAATGCTTGCTTTCCTCTAATCCTTAGTTAGGTAGACCCCTATCGTACCTTGTGCTTTTCCCTCCCACTCCCTTTCAAGTCCAAGTAGAATAGGAACTAACCCGTAGGAACGTGACGACAACAAGTGGACTCCACGATCGTAGCCTTTGAACCACACCAGTGTTCTTCCCTACAGCCGTCACACGCCGTCGCCTCGGTGTTACTGTGCCGACGACCGTGCAACATTGCCGACGGTCTTTGTCACCTCAATGTCGAAAGCCGCGTGACTTTGTTACCACGACCCGAACCACGACCGTCGGAGCAGATCAAGATGACATGCAACAGTTCGAGTGACAACCAATGCAAGAATGCAAGCCAGAGCCGAAGATTGGAACCGCAAGCTGAAGATGGACAGAAGACCACCGTGATTTAAGACAGTCATCAAAGCCCATAAAAGATAATTATGCTCGAACAACAGACATACACCCCCGAAGCCTACAGAGATGGCACCAAGTGGTATGCCGACAGTAGAGAGGACACACAGTTTCCACTATGGGGAATCCACCGGCCAAGACCACACAGTCCCCATGACCACGACACTATTACAAGGTCAACGGATACAGAAGACTCACTTCCGTTCCTTCCACCACAGCCATGACACCAATCGACCAAGCTTCTCCCAGAAGCCATCACCTTCGACCCACTATAAAAGAGCAATACCATCACTCTTACCACCATCCCACTGCTAGCCTCCATCTTTTACCCTCTGCCATCACACTCTTTGCCATCCACTCACCAAGAACCATCACCACCCACAGCCAAAATGGCCGACACATGGGTTAGCAGCCAGTGCATCAACACCCCTGGATTTCCCCAACTTCTATATCACACCGCACAGAACCTTGGCATCCACGAACCCCCGGAGTACGAAGGAAGCGAGTACGAAGAGCGCGGCACTCATCGCTGCGAAGTCACCTTCTACATCAGCAAGAGTCAAGACTACCAAGCCCTCATCAAGACCGGAGCGTGACCACCATTGGTTTTCGCTTCCCCGACACCTACCAAGCTGTAGCTCGCAAGGCACTCCACCGCCTTTGCCAGATCTACAGAGAGCCCATCGCCCCGCACCCCCATGAGGCACCTGCCACCAGAAGGGAGGAATCACCCTGCCTGGATTGCTCGCTTGGAAAGCGTGCAAGGTCCACAAGGCAGCCCCGTCATCAAGCACCGCTATCCTACCTACTCGCTCTCGATGAGCGAAGACGACCGACGTAACACCGCCATGAGAAGTCGATCCGTCGGCGTAACGAGCGGAATGCTACGTTCAAGAACTCCTCATGAGCACGCCCACGCAAAGAGAGCAAGTCGCCATGGCATCTCGCCGAGAGGCTACACTTTGCCGAGACCCCGAGGGCCATCCAAGAGCGACACGTCCGAGAACCGAGGGACACCACCATCGCCCTCCAATCAAGATGCAGAAGACACGCCACGCCCTGGCCGAACCAAAGAACTACCGAAGGGATGTTCGTCAACCCCTTCATCGGAAGAAGAACGTGCTCCACTAGGCCGCCATCACCGCGGAAGACCGACGAGAAGGACCACCCCGGCCCCTCGATCGGGCACCACCAAGAGAAGAAGCCCCCAAAGACGAGCCAAGTACCGGACCCGCGAAGCCGGCGAGAAGCCACCATGACCGACGTTGTAGAACCGCCACTCCCAAGGGAGGTATAACCGTAGAGTAGCATTACCGTTTCGCTCTACTGTTGTACTCCTCCTTGAAATAATCAGATCATCGTGCTTGATCTACAACCAATATCGAAAGTGCCGACAAAGGAAATTTGACGGGTGCCTCAACATCGAAAGCCGCAAAGCAAATAATAAGCGTAAAATTTTTCTAAGTGGGGTAGTACCATATGCAAAAGGAAATGAGAAAATACCAACGGGCGAAAACAAAAAGGAGACAACGAACTACAGAAATGGGCTAAGCTGATAGGATAAAGAGACACGGCAAACTTACGGTTTCAAACGAGAAATGGAATCCCAAGTGCTCAATGATTATTTACCTAGAAGAAACGAGACAAAGTGAGATACAATCGCAGATGACCGTGAATAGACAAGCAAGAAGACGGGCACTAGAAGACTTGAAGACCTCAGAAGACCGAAGACACTAGAGGAATAAATCCTCTAAGTGGGGTAGCCGCCCGGGGAGACACGAAGACTACAAAGATAGATCAAAGACCAAGAAGATGGGGTAAAGCAGCAGTAATCACCAACGGCAAGAGGCATGCCCCTTTACAAGTATCGTGTTGCCCTAGTGATAGAGTGGCACGATAATAATAGAGGTTCGACAAAGACAAAGCACTGTAAGCAATGGAAAGTTTTCCCTCTCTCTCTATCTCTATCCGTTTAGGCCTCAAATTAGGACCTTCACTCTGTAGACTAGGAATCTCGGGGACGAGATTCATCTAAGTGGGGTAGATTTGTAACACCCGTGTTTTTGCATCATTTTAAAATTCACTAAAAATTTGAACTTTTGAATTACAACTAAAACTTGATTTATTTTTCCGCCAAACCAAAACCCAGTTTTTGAAAACCCTGCATTCAAACTCTCACCATCTAGAAAATAGGAATCTTGTTTGGTGTTTGTCCAGCTTATGGTCCTAAAGGATGCAAGGTAAGTTCTAGATTTTAATTATGGAAGGTATTGCATGAGAATGAGTTACAAGTTTTCTCTCGGGAATAATAGATACCGAAAAACACATGTGTGCCTAGAACTTATATATGAATATTTTTATAAGCGCAATAAATAAATGTCCTCGACAAATAAGTCTTGGGAACATGAGAGGTGCTTGTGAAAATATTTATAAAATATAAGTATATGTCACACATGAAATCACAAACTCCACAAAATGTGTGTACAAACATATATACATATTTTATTCAAAGGTACAAATGGGCAAATAATTCCAAGATATAAATTAGGGGATAAAAGCCCATGTACTTGAGTGAAAGAAATATGTATAGAATATATATAAACACACACATGAAATAAAGGGGAAGAGATAGGAGAAATAAGAAGAAGAGAAAGGAAAAGAGAAATAAAATAGGAAGAGCTCGTGGGCTTATTCTCCTCGGCCCAACAAAGACTCCATCCTCTCTCCTCCTCTCCCGGCCCATCCGGCCTCTCCCCTCTCCCCTTCTCACTTCCGAGCAGGCCGGCCCACTACGAAGCCCAGCTACACCGGCCCGAGTCCGGCTCCACCTCTCTTCCCTCGACGACGACCGGGTCCCGCCACATCGTCGTCTTCCTTCCGCCGACGACGGGAGACACCACGGTCCCGGCCTCGCTACCACCGACGACCCACGGCACGGGACCGCCGCCGGGCGCGCGATTCGAGGCCACCACGCCGCGACGACCAAGACGTGCACGCAGGCGACGACCGAAAACGGTCGACCCGTGCCGCTCGGCATCGCGGCCGCCCTCGTAGCGGAGACCGGGGCACGAGGAGCCTCGCGGACCCGCGCTCGTCGGGATGCTCCGTCACCCTTCACCGGAGTCCACGGGCACAGCGGCCGCCGCCAGCGACACCGGGGAGGCGTCAACACGCCACGGGCCGCGCCCACGGACCGCCGTGCGCCATGGCCGGTGGCGAGCCGCCACGGGCGGCGACGCGCGACGATGGACGGCTCGCGAACGACGCGTGCGACACCGCCGACGATCGGCGCCCGGCTAGACGCCGGCCGGGCACCACCGAGGACGGTGGCGGTCGGAAAAAGATCGGAACCCCGGAAAATATCCGCTGGGAGCACCGCCGCGGCTCCGCTATAAATAGCCACCGCTGGGGCACGATCCAACCCGCACCACCTCGAGCTCCGCTGTATTTTGGAACACGCCCGGGCTCGCCTCCCTTCCCCCTCTCCTCCTTCCCTCACCCGCTGAGTCACATTTTCCCCAACCGGGATTTTCCCAACCGCCGCCGCCGCGAGCTAAGTCGGAGTGACGTCGTCCATCGGGTGCCGCCCTAGATGTCGAATTGGTGCGTTGGTTAGTCTCTCCACTCTACCCTCTTTCGTTTTCCCTACTTATCCGCTCGCTGTCGCCGCCTCGTAACACCTGGGCCACGTAGCGCCACCGCCGAAGCCCCGTTCCGTCGCCACCGTAGGGACGCCCTCCATTGCCACCCCCCCGCTCCATTGAGGTCGTGGTCGAGTCTCGAGGCTAAGCGCACCCCTCGTGGTGAGCTATGGGCCGAGAACGCCAACTCCGGCCAAGGCCGGCGAGACGCCGCCGCGCCGGGGCCAACGGACGGAGATCCCCTGTTCGGGACGACGCCGTGACTCCGTCGGATGCCGTCACAAGACGACGAATGGGAAGCCGCCACGTCGCCCTCCGTTTCCTCCCCGTCACGGACCGTTAGGGATACCTAGTCATACACGTGGCGCTTACGTGTCCGCCACCATGGCGTCCATGTGGACCCACGTGGCACCCACGTGTATAGATGCATTCCCGTGTACACTATGTAAATTGCTACGCCTACCCGGCTATTGTACACGAGTTTTATAAATAGACTTTCCAAAGGTCGAAAAATTCCTTTAAAATTTGTAAATTCATTATTTGATTTATAGAATTTTATCATCTAATTACTTCCAATATTATTACATGATAAAATTATATTATAATATTACCCTAATGATTTAATTAGGGATTAATATTATAAAATCCATAACTCATGCAATTTAACTCCGTTTAAGCGTGAAACGATGTTGATATTTACTTAGCGTTGTCACTAGAAGTAGATCTTAGAACCTATCTCAAACAACACGACCAGCAATATGTGAGGGTATATCTTATTGCTATTGGGGATTCATAGTTTACTTAAAATACCGTTGTAGCACTTCACCCGGGAGTATTCCAAGGTATCGTTATTTATATTTAGCCCAAGGGAAACAATAGCTAGGAAATTAATAAAGGAATGATCTGTTTGTCTACTATAACTTTAATTCCATTAGCGTGGGGAATAATGGAAATTTATAGGAAGGGATGATGATGTCACAAGACAAAAGCAACTCTAATTGATAAGTGAGGTAAATCTTTGTGGGGAGGTAGGAAAAAGTATAGGATTCTTGTATAACTTTACTCTACTTTTATGAATCTAGTCTAATCAAATGTGGTGTTCACACAAGTTTGGGGTTCACATGATCAGTATGCTAGGCAAGTAGGTAAGCAATGGTGAAAAGAAACACCACCGACCCCTCGCTACTATGTTTTTGAAGCCTTATCTTTTGAGAACTTGCCTATAAACACGTGGTGGCTTACACAAAGACCGTAAGGGCTGTCACTTCCTTACTTGGCTACCACAATCCATCCGTGCAAAGAAGCGATAACCACGTGTAAGATTGAGTCTAAGCACCACGCTTATACTTCCTCTTACTACTCTAGTTGTGTGCACGAAGATCAACTAAAGCACCTCTTGCGAGACAATGATCACACACAAAGCGAGGGTCCAATATGAACCAAGACTGAACCGCAACTTAAATGCACCACTATGGAAGACTATATCATAACAACTATAGACTAGAGAACTAGACTAAAGTCGTACTAAGTTAATAAACTAAAGTAAAGGAGAGCAAGGTTTATATATGCATAAATGAATAAAGTCTTATAAGAGAAAAGATACAAGACTGTGCAGGAAACTCTAGAAGACCGGCTCCAATCCCGAAAGCTCACTACTCAACTCTTCTCTCCCACACTAGAAATACCTACACTACTAATATAAGTGGAACTAAACTACTTGAAGCTTGCAACCATCATGAATGGAGAGGGGGGTGTGGCCCTCTATTTATAGTGGAGGTTGAGTAGGGGCTACTCCACTGCCATGTCATCGATCCGCGTGATCCCACCTCGTAGCCCTTGGATAAACCGCCTTAGAACCAACGGATGGATAAAATAATCACGTGGACAATGTGGTAGGCGTGGGGGACGTCGGTGGCCAAATGGGCCATGGTCGGCCGACCATGGTCCATGACGTGTGGGCCATCCTCGGGTCTTTGGAGATGCTGGCCCCACCGTCGGTTTGTGTGTCTTGAGTGCGAGAACTTGTCGTGTCATCCGTTTTGTACCCACACGATCCAGGGGACGTCTTAGCTGACCAATCAGGTGCCTTCTCTTGGTTTCCCATGGATTAGTGACGTGGCAAGTCACGTGGGAAGGGTTTGGGCCAATGGTCAATGGTCGGCCGATGCTTGCCCATTGGGCCTTGACCTTCCCCAAACCCTTCTAGAAGCTGTCCCCACATGTCGGGATGTCTTGTGACGAAATGTTGATGGTCGGCCGATGCTGGTCTTGTGGCCAAATGTCTTCAAATTTTGTGTAGAGTCATCCTAGAACATGGAGATCATGATGGTGATGGTATTTTGCCCAATTTCCATACTTGGGTCATGGACCGGATGGCGACTCTACGTGTTGTTCTCGGCGGATTTCCTTCAATTCACATCTGCTTGAGAAAAATAATGACATCTACATATGGAACTAGGTTATTGGATAAAATATGTTCATGAAATGTTGTTCTTCCTTTCGAAAACGGGGATATTGACGGTGTTTTTTTATGGTGTAAATTAAGGGTGTTTTCACCATCAACAAGATCCCCAAGCTTGCCTTTTACTCGCCTCGAGTAAAATGATTTTATTTGGTTTTGGTGGATCGGGAGTTGCTACAATGCTGATATAATTTCAAGTGTACCATGCTTATGTCTAAATATTCTTCCTTTGTTTAAATAAGTTGGCATATTTAATTTTCCTCCCTCAATCATGTGGGGCTTTTAACTTTTTCCATGTTCTTTCAAACGGTTGCAAGATAGAGCGGTTGCTCTGAGAGACACTACACATTCATTCTTTTGATTAACCATCTATCCGGGATTAGTGTTATTTAGAGAGAGTATGGGCTCTTTTTTTTTTTTTTTTTTTTTTTTGGAGAGGTGGGCTCTTCTAAGCCCTCGGACTTGTGTCCATTATTTCCTCTCTATTTCTCTAGAGATGTGGGCTCTTCTCGCCCTCGGACTTGTGTCCATTTTTCATCTCTTTTTTTATTATATATATATATATACATATGTGTATATATATAGCCCATATCTCTTATTATATTATTTGAGATTTCCCGGATGTCAAGTTTCTCTAAGAATGAATTTATAGCAGAATCTCTTTTGCACCATATCATGTCTAGCAACAACTTTGGAAACAGGATCGTGTACTTGCAACCCACAATATTTAGGATGAGATGTGTTTTAGCCAACAAACTTAAACATTGGGGAATCTGAAGGCATAAACTAGGTACAAGAGAAATTATAGACAGAGCAACTATTCATCATCTCCACATAATTTTTTTTATAAAGGAAATGCATGTAATAAAATTGCGGAAAAGTAAACTTACCTTAGTGGGGGAGGGAACCTCCCCCAAGCTTGCTTTTCTACTGGCCTTCTGGTGGTGGTGGTGGTGTTGGGTACCCATAGTGTGTGTGCATGTATTGCTGCATGGCCCCTAAAGTCTGTCCGTATCCCTACATTGTATCCTCAAGAGCATCGTGTCTTACCTGGAGGTTTCCAAACCGGTCGGTGAGCAAGGTCAAATCTCTTCAGTATCCCGCTCACATCTTCCGCTTGTGCAGAGGAAGCACGAGCTCTTCGTGTGCGTGACATATCACTTGAACTTGGAGCCCAACTGGAGGAGGAGGTAGCCATGTCCTCCTCTTCCTCGTTGTCATCCTCATAGCTCAAACCCCTAGAGGTGCCAACATGAGTATCTTGTGCATCTCTTGTCTGGCTCCCTGGTGGTCCTCCTTCTGCACCAAAACTAGCAAAACTCCTTCTCCCATATGTTGGGTCCAAGTTTAAGAGTAAGGGACATCCGCTATACAAGCGAAGTTCCTCTGACGGGAGAGGAATCTTAAGTGTGTGCCCATAGTAAGTCATGTACATGGTGCCATTTCGTTTTCTACACAAGCATGTGACCTTGCTTGAAAGATTCGTATCCAATCCGCACCCTCTCGGTGTTTATGTAACTAATACCGTCTATGTCCAAACACATGGTGTCGGCTATCCTAGTGATCAAAGAGGTGAATTCAATTGGCCCCAACCTTCCAAAGGCGGATTCCCAATGTTCTACTAGGGCTTTAACAGGTGAGATATGAATTTTATGGATCATGGCGTACAGAATTCTCATGCACTTTAAGGTCACTAGCCTAGTGTCTGGTCTTGGGAAAAAGGTCATGCCTATCCATTTATGCAAAAGGCGCAAGGTAGGATTATGAAAATGATTAGTCCTAGGTCTTGAGCTATCATGTAAACCGGTTGTTTGATACCGTAAATCATTTTTCTCGAATTCTCTAGTGGCACCTTCTAAATTTAAATTGCAAGTTTCAGCAAATCCTAGTGCACAACTAAGTTGTCCCCATGTGAATTTGTACTCTTGATCGCGCATGCGAAACACAATTCAGTTTCGGATGTTTTTAATGTGCTTAAAAATTCAAGAGTGAGTTCTTTGCTACCAAGTTCATTTTCAAGTGTCCCTAATGCCTCCCATCCTATGGCAGAAAATACCATTTTGAACTCTTCATCCATACCTATTTCTTGGAGAAGTAAGGGATCGTGATACCTTAGTGTGTTCGAATTGGCGATTCTTTAGCTTGTTGTAGATGTGGAGCTCATCCGGGGTGAAGTGGAGACCTGACTTCGGGGTGGAATGTTCTCACGGGGGTGACTCCGATCCTTCCGACATTGCTTCATATTCTTCATGTTGATGCTCATTACCTATGAAGGCAAAGGCATCCTCTTCGGGTTGCTTTCGTAGTCTTGGCCATCGGATGAGATGATCTCCGTGGCGGTTGAGCCGTGCATTGATGCTTCCTCTAAATCGGTCATCTGAATGGTTCTTGAGGAGGCATCACGGGATGGTGCACTCCCTTGGGAGCCTGAATGGTGAGATCGGCTTCCTGATAATGCTGCTCCTAACTTCTTCTTCGCTGATCTTAACACTTTTTTCATCCTGCAACACTTACAAAAGCACTAATAGGACAAGGATTATGGTAGGGGTTAGTCCAAATAAATATAAATGGACCCGTGGGTGACTTACCTACTTACCATGTGGAGACAACCAAGGTGGTAAAGGAGAAATATTTTTGGGGTTTTCTTAAAACTAATAACAAGAACTAAAATCTAAGAAATATTTTTGGCTTTTCTTCTTGGGATGGAAAGTAAATAAGAATAAGGGGAAATATTTTTGGTTTTTCTCTTGATGAATACGAGAGCAAGGAGAAAAATGGGAGAGAGGGCTTTGGTTGAGTGAATGAGTTGTGTGATGGAGGGGTGAGGAGAATGTGCATGCCTTGCACCCCTATTTATAGTTGGCTGGCACCTCAACTTCTTCCCTCCTTCAGATTTCAAATTTTGGAGTGTGCATGGTGCTTGGTAGAAGTGAGAGGAAGGGAGGCAAGCCCAACACTATGGTCGGCCGACCACCCCCCTTTCACCTCCTCCACTCTCTCATGCATGGCACTTCTTCTCATGAGACAAGAAAGTGAAAGAAAGGAGAAGGGATCAAGTGACATGGTCGGCCGACCATGCACCCTTCCCACCTTTCACTTTTTTCAAGCATGACATGAAGCATGGAAGTGAGGGAAAGAGATCAAGGCCCAAGGAAATTGTTTGGCCGACCAAACACCCATCACCTCTTCATCTTTGTTAAGCATGGCATGTTTTACTTTTAAGCTTTGGTGCTTGTACTTCTAGGGACAAGGCCACTACTACATGGTACAAACTAGGGCATGGTGCCAAAGTGGGATGGATGGGGTGCCATGGTCGGCCGACCATGCCCCATGTCCCCCACTTGGTCCAAGGTGTCATAAAATGTTCCCCATGCATGGTAAAGGTAAAGTGAAAAAAAGTTTGATTCCAAACATCCTTGGTTATAGTGTTTTCTTGGGCTTTGGGTGTGAGTGGGGAACAAGGACATGACATGAGGATGTCTCCTACTTTGTCCATGAGTATGTCATGCTTCCAATCGTTGATATTTCTAACACGATCCTAATTAGGAAGGCGAGAGAAATATATATGGGATATCTATCTAATCATGTTAGCTTGGATATGGGATTAACCTCATGATCCAATAAAGTGAAGTTAGGCGGTATTAGTAGTGGGATGTAGCTTAGCCACATTATCCATAGTGGAATTAATCTCACGGGATATGAACTCAAGGTATACCACTCATTTCTAGGCATTACCTATTAACTAGTCTGTCACCCTAGCAATAGCGCTCAAAGAAATGCGGGGCATGGTATTTATAGATTGGCCTTGATAAAAGATTGAACATGATATCTCGCAAGCGCACGGATAGAAATACCAATTGTAGCACTTCACCGGGGAGTAATCCGGTATCGTATTTATATTTTACCACAGGGAAGGGAGTCTATGGAAAGGTAGAGAGATAAGAGCTATCTAATGATTTTATAATATGATTTATTTATGAGATCATTCACTTTACAATATTATAATGCAGAGTAGCCATGAGCATCAAACATAACTCAACAGGATAAGTCCAAGATAAAGATAAATAATATAATGATAATTGTCCAAGTCTAGGATTAACCTATGCCACTAATATCATACAAGCAATTAGCATGTTATAAATTAGACTAGAATGAATATTCCTAAGATACTCTTAATTAATATACATCTATGAATACTACAATTAGTGCAATACATCTAGCTATCATGGCAAGATTAGATTACTTCTATACATGGCAAGCATTACCAAAGACAAGCAAGGATGAAACTTGTTCATCTTCGTAATTAAAAGCTCGACGTGTCCTACATTCGGAGGGTGGACTCCAAAGGACTCAACAGGGGCTGTCACCCCCCGCGATCTACCACACGACCCAGAATGTAGGGTGCATTGCGGATAAACGTTGTATAAACACCACGTTTACACATTGCTTATCACCCAAATAGTGATCATCTATATGAGTGCTATACAATTCCATGCATAAAATATAAAGCAATCTTACTAAACTAAATATATAATCATAGCAAGCATAAACACATAGCAACAAGAATATAATAATTATAAAGATCAAAGCCATAACAATTGTATTCTAAATATAAGAGAACTTACAGATTGAATACAAGAGAGAAGTCTCAAGAACGATCCTTGCTACTTCTTGACTATCAGGAACTCAAGATGAACTTGATCTTCAACTAGAACTAGTTATGTAGCTAATCTACTTCTAGTATGAACTAGAGCTAAGGTCTAGACTTGGCTGGACTTGGATGAATATGATTGATAATGAAATTCGATATGAGCCTCTGGTGGTCATTTGGTCTTCTTATATAGTACTTGGCGATGAACGTCAACCCTTGGATCAAACCGACCTTCAACAACGGCGTAGATACAACCTCAAGGTCGGTGGTAAACCGACATACAAATGTGAGGCTGATTGGGTGACCCCACCGGCGGCCGGCCTATTTGGCTGGCGGCCGCCGTGGTGGAGTGCCACCTCGGCTTCCCCGTCTTCTCCGGCCCTCGGTATCTTCTAGAATGTTTTAGTCCACTTTTCGGGTTGATTTACTTCACGGATAAGTTTGGTCTTCAATTGTCTTGTAATTGTCTTGAGTATTCGGAACCTTCTCCATTATTCTCTGCATTTTCCTATCAAGTCCCCTCGAAAAGTCACGTAATACCAAAACTCGTGGAATTATGTTAGTTAGACCCCTAGACTTATGTTTAGTCTTTGACTTTAGCCCTTAATTCATATTAAATAACTTAAAAATTTATAGTATAACAAGTGTCAACATCCACTATGTTGGTTCCCCAAGTACCAACCTTTGTTGCATGGAAAGGGATGAAAGTCAAGTAAAAAGGAAGTGTGTTGGCTTTTGTTCATGGGAATCTCAACAAGGACAATATGTGATGGTGCATATGTGAGAGAATGAGATGGGGAGGAGTGAAAGATGGCAGCCAAGGGTGGTCGGCCAACCATCAACTTTACCCCTCCTTTGATTCCATGCATGCACATGCACATCATGAGATGCCTAGATGAGAGAGGAGAGGAGTAAGTGGGCGTGGGTCCTATTTGGGGCATCGGCCGATGTGGCCAAGGGGCCCACTTGACTCCTTAATTACTTGCTAATCCTCCCTCTTAATGTCCTCTAATGTTTTGTGAAGTTTGGTTGAGAGTTAGGTTCGAGAAAGTTCAAAGAAAAAAAGAATGAAAATAAACCGAGAAAAATATTAAGTGAGATTAGAGTTGGAATATATACTGGCTTACCGTGTCGGTTCTCGGGTTTAGAGTCCTTGGAGTTGGACTTCTCAGTTTTGTTTAATGCTTTGGTGCTACTGATCCCCCCTTCTTTGGAAGGACCTTGAGGGTTGTACCACTTTCTTCCGCCGAGACTCTCTTGACTTTCGGTCGAGGTTTTCTCTTTGCCACCTTTCTTTGGAAGAATTGTGGCAATTTGAAAATTAATTTGTTTTACCTTAATTATAGAGCATTGCTCTAGCTTGGGTCTGAAGGCAAACTTCTCTTGGGATCCATGGATGTTGAATTGGATCTCTCCTGCTCCGACATCGATGTGTGCATTGGCGGTGCTCAAGAATGGTCTTCCAAGGATGAGTGAGACTTTCTTGTCTACTTCCATGTCGATTACTACGAAATCTTGGGATGAAGTAGTCTCGGATTTTGACCGGTATATTCTCAAAGAACCCCGCAGAGGGTAGCGAATTGATTGGTCCGCTAACCGCAAGCACATTGATGTAGGGGACAAGGTAGTTTTACAATTGAGTTTGTCGAACACTACCTTTGGCATGACACTGACACTTGCTCCCAAGTCACATAGTGCTTGGTCAAAGTGTTGTGTGCCTATCGAGCAGTCGATTGTTGGGCATCCTGGATCCTTCTTCTTTAACAGGGCTTGATTTAGTATAGCTGCGCTACACTCTTCTGTCAGTTGAATAACCTCCGTTGTGGATATTGGACGTTTGTTGTTGAGGATGTCTCGTAAATATTTGGCATAGGTGGGTACCTGCATTGCATCGAGTAATGGAATATTGACATATAATTTGCGTATTACCTCAACAAATTTCCCGAATTGTTCGTCGGCAGATTGCTTCCTTGACTGAGGGAATGGTAATAGTACGTTGGTGTCGTAGTACTCATGCGAGCTATCTTTTTCGTGGGACTTGCTACCGTCATCTTTCTTGGGAAGTTCTTCTTTCTCCGTGTTTTCCTCCCTTGCCTTGGTCGTGGCCTTTCTGTCATGTCGGGATATGGCGGATCTCGAGTGGTCTTACCCCTCTCGTAGTTACCGCATTAATATTTGCAACACTCTCAAGACTCTTACCATGTTGAGGAACAAAGGGTTTCAACTGAGCTAAGCGATTTTCTATCATTTTATTGAAACTTAGTTGATCCGTAATGGAGGCAAGAACACTATCCATATTTTCATGTAATTTTTCAATTATTTTAGTATTAGCAAGTAATTTGTTACTCATATTTTCATTAATTTTTACTTGTTTCAAAAGCTAACTCTTTTAACGAAGGATGATTGTTGAAAGTATTCAAATTGTTACCTCCGTTACCTTGGTTGAGGGGGGCGTGAAGCTTATTTGTTGGATTAGGCGCTCATATTCGTTGATGAAACTCACTTCCTCCTTATTCCTAAGGTTTTGTTGGATCAGTTCTTGAGGTGGTTGAGTTACCTCTTCCATTAAGAGATCCATCTTTCTTTGAGAGTTCTTCTACTTCCTTTGTTGTGTTAGTGACTCTCTTTTTGATCGGTGACTGTTCCTCAATCCATCCTTGGTTAGCTACCATCTTCTCAATGAGATCTTTAGCATCCTTGACCTTGAGTGAAAACAAAGCTCCTCCGGCAGAAGCAAAGCATCGAGGTGGCTTCGGGTTATGTTTGTTAACCCGTGATAGAACCCTTGAATTATCAACTATTCTTCTATTCCATGATGAGGGCAGTCCCGAATGTATTCTTGGAGACGTTCCCATGCTTCGGGAAGAGTCTCGTCAGTCTGTTGTTGAAAGCTTGAGATTCTTCCTCGAAGAGCATTGGTTCTACCAATCGGGAAGAATTTCTTGAGGAATGCATTTGCACACTTGTCCCATGTGCCAATATCTTCACGGTAGGCATAGAACCATTGCTTTGCCTTCTCGAGTAAGGAGAACGAGGAACAGACGCAAGCGGATGCTTTCTACCGTTACTTCTTTGATTGACGTGGTGTCACTCACTTCTAGGAAGTGTTGAAGGTGTGCATTGGCGTCCTCTTTGGGCTTTCCATAGAATGGGTTTGCTTGCACCAAATTGATAAGTGCCGCTTGAGTTCAAAGGAGGCATCCCCAAGTTGACGTGTGGTCCTGTGGCTATGTTAGTAGCCGATGGGGCAAAGATAGTCGGAGATGGTCTTTCGAGCCATGGCTTCCTTAACAATGGGTGTGTTAATTCCTTCCTTGAATGGGTCCGATTTCGAGATGAACCTTTGAGGAGGAACTAGACGGCGTCTAGTATTTCTCAAGAGTTTCTACGGATTTTCAAAGTGAAATTGCTCGGTAGTTGGAAACCGCTCATGCAATGCCTGTCTTCACAATAAAGTGGAAACAAAGCAAGGATAAACCCTACAACTAATTGGTGACTAGATTGATGGTAGATTCCGGATCAAGTTTATCAAAAGTCCTAGGCGTATGCTTCCCAGGCAACGCTTTAAATGCTTGTTGATATTTACTTAGCGTTGTCACTAGAAGTAGATCTTAGAACCTATCTCAAAGCAACACGACCAGCAATATGTGAGGGTATATCTTATTGCTATTGGGGATTCCGCAAGCGCATTTAAAATACCGTTGTAGCACTTCCGGGAGTATTCCAAGGTATCGTTATTTATATTTAGCCCAAGGGAAACAATAGCTAGGAAATTAATAAAGGAATGATCTGTTTGTCTACTATAACTTTAATTCAATTAGCGTGAGGGGAATAATGGAAATTTATAGGAAGGGATGATGATGTCACAAGACAAAAGCAGCTCTAATTGATAAGTGAGGTAAATCTTTGTGGGGAGGTAGGAAAAAGTATAGGATTCTTGTATAACTTTACTCTACTTTTATGAATCTAGTCTAATCAAATGTGGTGTTCACACAAGTTTGGGGTTCACACGACTGTATGCTAGGCAGTAGGTAAGCAATGGTGAAAAGAAACACCACTGACCCTGCTACTATGTTACTGAAGCCTTATCTTTTGAGAACTTGCCTATAAACACGTGGTGGCTTACACAAAGACCAGAAGGGCTGTCACTTCCTTACTGGCTACCACAATCCATCCGTGCAGCAAGCGATAACCACAGGTAAGATTGAGTCTAAGCACCACGCTTATACTTCCTCTTACTACTCTAGTTGTGTGCACGAAGATCAACTAAAGCACCTCTTGCGAGACAATGATCACACAGGCGAGGGTCCAATATGAACCAAGACTGAACCGCAACTTAAATGCACCACTATGGAAGACTATATCATAACAACTATAGACTAGAGAACTAGACTAAAGTCGTACTAAGTTAATAAACTAAAGTAAAGGAGAGCAAGGTTTATATATGCATAAATGAATAAAGTCTTACAAGAGAAAAGATACAAGACGTGCAGGAAACTCTAGAAGACCGGCTCCAGAATCCCGAGCAGCGCTCACTACTCAACTCTTCTCTCCCACACTAGAAATACCTACACTACTAATACAAGTGGAACTAAACTACTTGAAGCTTGCAACCATCATGAATGGAGAGGGGGGTGTGGCCCTCTATTTATAGTGGAGGTTGAGTAGGGGCTACTCCCTTTGCCATGTCATCGATCCGCGTGATCCCACCTCGTAGCCCTTGGATAAACCGCCTTAGAATCAACGGATGGATAAAATATTCACGTGGACAATGTGGTAGGCGTGGGGGACGTCGGTGGCCAAATGGGCCATGGTGGCCGACCATGGTCCATGACGTGTGGGCCATCCTCAGGTCTTTGGAGATTTGGCCCCACTATCGGTTTGTGTGTCTTGAGTGCAGAACTTGTCGTGTCATCCATTTTGTACCCACACGATCCAGGGGACGTCTTAGCTGACCAATCAGGTGCCTTCTCTTGGTTTCCCATGGATTAGTGACGTGGCAAGTCACGTGGGAAGGGTTTGGGCCAATGGTCAATGGTCGGCCGATGCTTGCCCATTGGGCCTTGACCTTCCCCAGCCCTTCTAGAAGCTGTCCCCACATGTCAGGATGTCTTGTGACGAAATGTTGATGGTCGGCCGATGCTGGTCTTGTGGCCAAATGTCTTCAAATTTTGTGTAGAGTCATCCTAGAACATGGAGATCATGATGGTGATGGTATTTTGCCCAATTTCCATACTTGGGTCTTGGACCGGATGGCGACTCTACGTGTTGTTTCGCCGATTTCCTTCGAATTCACATCTGCGAGAAAAATAATGACATCTACATGTGGAACTAGGTTATTGGATAAAATATGTTCATGAAATATTGTTCTTCCTTTCGAAAGCTTGAGGGATATTGACGGTGTTTTTTTATGGTGTAAATTAAGGGTGTTTTCACCGTCAACAAACGACTTCCATAATTCATCTAAAATCTAGCTCTATGCATCTAACCCATTGCCACTGTAATGTTCTATGCTTGTTTTGGTTGCTCTAGTCCGAGCTAGGTTATCAACGTATGCGCCGTAGTTCTACATCGACCCGATTAGGAGCTTCCGTCCGAGGAACACTAGAGACGCTCGACGCCGTGCCGATTTGTAAGAACCTCCCGTGCAAGTCCTTACCCCCTTAATCATGACCTTAAATAATGAGATGATAATGGTAAAGATGATGATAATCGGATTAGTAAATAGTGGTATGAGCGATAACGTAGCTATGGAGCTAAGCCGGGATGGCGTAATCATCCACGTTATCTATGCTCATACGTTGTGATCAAGAGAAACATGAGAATGCCTAATGAACCCTAACCAACAAAAGAGGTGAGTAGTGGTAGTCTGGTAGAGCCTAAATACCACGTCGGGAATCGCCGTGAGGGGTTCCTGCGGAGAGATACTCGCCTCCCCTAAGGACCGGTTCATAGACCTTCTACCTAGTGTAATATTACGCATACAACCACACGCCCAGGATGGGACGGCTTGATTCCACACCCGTTGGGTTGAGGTATAACTGGAGCCAAGGTGGCCGGAGTAGGCGAACGACCTATTGGGGCGAGACATGGGGAGAGTGGCCCCATGGTCCAGTTGGCGTGGATGCTGAGTGATCTTCCACGTAAGTGTTTGGGCGCAGTGGCGCAGTGCTAGGTGCACATATTGATGATTAATGATTGGGTTTTGAGTCGGCAGAATAGGTTGGGTAATAAGGTATTACCTGTAAAGCCGTGGGTGATTTGGTATCACCATATTGTCTAGGATGATGCGTCATCCTTCCAACCCCTGAGAAGTCGTGGTGAGGATTATACCAATATACCTAGGAGGCATCCAAGCGGGTACGGAATCTCGTTAGGCCTGTCTGAGTTAATGACATCTGGGTAAGACTGCGCCTATCAAGTGGGGAAATTTATACACCTCTGCAGAGTTATTTAAATCTATTCGAATAGCCACGCCCTTGGAATGGGCAAGTGCTAGGCGTGAACATCTATGATTAGATATACACTTATGATGACTAACCTGTGGTGTCATGACAGCAAAGTGATGACATGAGATACTTAGGGAACTAGCGAGAGCGATTTTTAGAGACTCTGCTAGGGCCCAAACACTTAATAATTACAACCCCCTGGTTGGGACTTGCTGAGTACGTTTGTACTCACCCCTCTATTTTTACAGATATCAGCACATGTGAAGGTAAGGTCGATGACAAGATAGAGACCCGCGTATCGTAGGAGTTCGTAAGGTGGTTGCTTAGGAGAAGGACGTTGAAGCCCAGATTTCATCCGTGCACAAGTCTGCCTGTGGAGTACGGGGCAGTGTCATAGTTAATCCACCGCTTCTCGGTTGGCCAACTCGATATCAACCCCGACCGGTGACTCGTCGTTGCCACCGTAAGCCCCGTCTCTATCCTATATCTCAACATTTCGGTTTACTATTATTTCATTTTACCATCATCTCATTTACTAATAGGCGTGTTTGTGGCGTGATCCCGGCGCAAACACGTGTGAATAACGACCCATTAAAAGTGGGGCGTGACAATAACCGCCGGCGATGTGCACCGTCGCGAAATACGATCTTGAAAATGCCGACGTCCACCGGTCATCCTCGCCCCCTTTCCACGACACCTCCACCTTGACGAACTGTGGAAGCCACCATGGCTGGCCACCGGGTTTATCCCCGATACGGCCAACCTAATTGCTTCACCGTCGCCGCCATCCGAGAACACCGCCACCATGGTCGATGTCTTTGCGGCGCCCATCGCCCCTGGAGTCACCGAATCAGCCCGCACCGGGTTCTCCGCCTCGGATATGGGCGGTCGGCGCGCCACCATGGGGTAGGATTCACCTCCCGCCCAAATCCTGGCGGCTCCACCGGCCCTTTGCCGCGTCGTCCGCATCGCCTCCAAATCCCCAGCCCGAAGACACTAGATCCGGCCTCTAGGGTTGAGGATCCGATGTCCCACGCCGCCGCCATGAACGCGGCTGCGAACACCAAGTGCAGGCGGATCGGGCCGGAGACGCCGCCGGTCGTGCCACCCAGACCACGAAGAACGCCTCGCTGCGCCACGCCGAGGAAGAAGGGGGAAGACGGGGAGCGCCACCGCCTCCACCTTGCGCCGGCGGGCTCACCCCGGCGTGTCTTCCATGCGGCGAGGCGAGCACGCCTACGAGCACCGTCTTTGCTTTCGCGACGAGACGCGGATCGCCCGCGCCCGCCGCCCCGCCAAACACCACCGCACGCCGCCAAATGGGAGGAGCCCCCGCCGCCGCCCGCCCCGCAGGCGTGCGGCTTGCCGACGGCCCCCCTCGGCGCGCTGCCGAGTGGTGGAGGAAGGAGAGGGGCGGTGGCTAGGGTTTGGCCGCCGCCCGAAGCCGCCAGCGTGGGGGAGCGCTTCGGGGGCTGTTCGTCTCGAGGACCGTCCCCCGGTGACTTGACTTTGACTTGGACCTGCGTTTCTAGTAGGAGTAGGCATTCCTACTATTTCAATTCAGCCGATGTAATGCAGGTAATGCATTAGCTGAAAACATTGTAAGACCGTGTTTGGTTGAAAAGTCCTAGCACTTTTTTAGTTCCATGATTTTAAAAAATAAGACTCTATGTATAAGAGGTAATTTTAGGGATTTTTAGCAAAATGTCTCAAAAAAATCCCTCCCTATTTGGCTTCCTATAGATTAAAAGAGACTTTTTTTTGAGTCTCAATCCATAAAAAAAAAAAAGCGCGCTAAAAAAATAGCACGCTAATAGCGGCGACACACTGTCGCAATGCCAAATAGCGCTAATAGCACGCTAATAGCGTTTTTGGCTAACCTCCCGCTAAATTCCATAGCCCGCGATTTTTTTCATGGCTCAATATTAAAAGTCTCTGAAACCAAACAGGGTCTAAGTACATATTTTAAAAATTACTTTTGTACGAATTGCAAGGCAGATGTGCCGTAAAAATGAGACATATGACAATTACAATACACAAAAGAGTGTTGGTTCTGGACGAGTATTTAAGGTATTGTTAGAACATGATGAGTCACGTAGGATACGATTAGCACATATTGCAAGGCAGATGTTAGGCTGACTAAGTCACTGCTACAAAAGCTTACTGTAGGGCGGTTGAGGATGCTCAGTAGGGGCGGTTTTCATAACCGCTCCTAACTCTCCGTTGCTACAGAGGTCTTATCGACCACAATAGGGGCGGTCGGGTCGGTTATCCAACCGCCCCTATCTGTGACTTTCTGCAGGGGCGGTTCGTGTTATCAACCGCCCCTATTGTGGTTTTTAGAAATCGCATTTTCAAAATTCGAAAAAAATAGCAAAAAAAAATTTTTTAATTGGGGAAGTTCCCCACCCAGTCAACCACTCATCATCCCTTGCCTTTGTGATTCTCTCGAGTTTTTGCGGCGGCCGTGATTCGAACCCATGACCAACCGCTCGCGTGCGGAGAGCCCCCACCACTAGGCTACACATGTGTTTGTGTCCATATCTTATTCCGCGGCCCCACATATTATACAAATCCGAGTGTAAATTGACTATTTGAGGGCCTAAACGGATTTAAACCAAAAAGTGGTCAACTATAAAGTTTCATAACTTTTCAAGATCTACATTTCATATTTAGAAAGTTTTTCCGTCCGAGGTCATTTATGAAATTTGAATTTTAAATTTGAGACATTTGAACACAACTTTTGTATGACAAGATGATTTCAAACTAAAAAGTGGTCAACATGAAAGTTTCATAACTTTTTGAGATCTACAGTAGTCTTTGTAGGGGCGGTTAGTCGGATAGAAGGATTTGCTTCATTTGTAGGGCGGCTTAAAATGTGAACCGCCCTTAATCAAAAAGGGAGGGGTTCCCATAGTAAGCTTTTGTAGTAGTGAGTGAAACAAAATGGAAAGGGAGGGAGAAAGAATTTGGGCCAGCGAGAAAGGAGAAGATGTTGTGTCAAACAGGAAGGTAGTAGCTCATTTGGGAACTGAGACGAGGAAAAGAGAAACATTTAATCTTTTCATGGTTTTTTATTTTCTTATTAAATTCAAATGTTTTTGCAGGAACCAAAACTTTGGTGCCACGATTAAATTCAAGAAAACACAAAAAAAAAAAAAAAAAAAACTCGAAATTACATATGGTCTTCCAGAGAGTAATATATAATCAAGTGAACTCATATGGACTCGTAATGTCGGTAGGTAACCAATGCAAGAGGAAATGCTAAAATAATTGCCAGGCTAGTCGCTGCCGAGTGCTAGCTGACGAGCACAGCGCGGTGGTAGGGATGTCATCCTCACGCGGTCGGTGTAGGAATGTTGCATGATTTGGATGCACGCTATGTCACGTCACAAGAATTACTATACCGACGACGACGAGCGTAGTAGGTGTGGTCAACGGTTGGAGGACTTCGACGACTGGACATGCTGATCGAGGACGATCACGAAAATCTCCTCAGACCCTACCGAGATATCTTTGCAAGGTAGATAATTTTCTCTTTAAAATTGCTGCCATCTTTTTTTGAGAGAGGGAATTTTCCCATTTTTTTCTTCTTCTTGCCCCTCTATTCCTAAACATCTGCTGCTGGCGCTTCCTGATAAATAACTTTGATTAAATATATATTAAAAATATTAATAATTATGGTACATATGATTGGTATCATTATAAAGATTTTTGAATCTAGTTTTTTTACTAAATTGATTTGGAGATAGAAATGTTACACAAATTTTATACAAATCGAGTCAAACTCGTGGCATGCACATTAACAGTGACAAATATTAAGGGACTGATGGAGTATAGTATGGTTGTTCATGGAATCATGGACGACGTACCGCCTGCAATTTTAATTTGGGAGGGCACGCAAGTGGCTGAAATAATTGAATTGGACCATAGTCATCAGAGGTTTAATTTTGCACGCCAACTGCCACTTAATTGCAACTCATGACGTCAAGGACAAACACTTTCACAGAATATATCATCAACACTATCATGAGCGCGCTATTTATAGTGAGGACGACATGAGTCTCTGTGCGTAGTGCTTCGATAGCCAAACCAAACAAAGAGTCCTTTCTTCATTTATCTCTCCATTATCCTTGGGCTCGCACACATGAGGAAGAAGGTAGCTAGTAGTGAAAAGGATCTATTATTAGCTCTTGCTGCTGTGTTGCTGATGCTCCCGGCGTTTGGCGGCGCGGCATCACCAGCTGCGACGACAGCCACTGGGCTTGAGCTGGGCAGTAATAATAGCTGCACAAGGAGGTGCGGCAACATCGACATCCCATACCCGTTCGGCATCGAGACCGGCTGCTACCACGCCACCGGCTTCAACCTCACCTGCAACCATTCCCACCACCATGAGCCCGCCAACCTGTTCCTCGGCGACGGCACCATTCAGGTGACGAACATCTCTGTTGAGGACAACACGGTGAGCATCAACAGCCCCAGCGTGGACTTGCAGTATGATCTGGGCAGTAGGTACAACTTCTCCGCTAACGGGACATGGGGCCTCGGGCTCCCAGAGACCGGACCCTACTTCCTGTCGGAGTCGACTAGCATGCTCAAGGCGATAGGATGCGGCAGTCAGGTCAGCATACTAGGCGGACTGCATAACAGCTTCAGTTTGGTGAGTTCTTGCACTACTATCTGCCCACTTATTTGGTCTACAGATGGTGGCAAGATACTAGCAGGTAATGGCAGCTGCACTGGCATTGGTTGCTGTGAGGCGAGCATCGTTCTAGGCTACTCATCCTACAGAATCCAGCTTGACCACATATCTAGCGAGGACATGAACCTGCTTCCCACTTTTGTATTCATAGCCGACCAGAATTACTATATCAGTGCCAATTCTGTAATGCAAGAATATGGACCGCTTCCGGCCACACTAGACTGGATAATCAGTACATCGCACTACAGGAATCCGCTTCTTTGCCGAGTGCGGATAGGTTTGCCAGTGGCAAAAATCGGGCACTCGGCAAAAGAGGGTCTTTGCCGAGTGCCAAACAGAGCACTCGACAAAGAGAACTTTGCCGAGTGCACGGCCGTCGGCGACGTGCAGCACTTCGGCAATGTATACATTTGCGAGTGCGCGGTGTCGGCAAAAAAATACACTTCGGCGAAGGATAGCGCGAGGGGAACGGCCACGTTCTCCGTCACTTTTGCCGAGTGCCCGCCGTTAGACACTTTCGGCAAACTAGGGTTACTTTGCGAGTGCAACACGCCCGGGCACTCGGCAAAGCACTTGTTTGCCGAGTGTCGGACTTGGCACTTTCGGCAAACTATGCATTTTTTTATTTTTTCGTCCCATATTTTTGTGTGACATTAGTAAAGTAATTACATCTCATCTTCATAATTTGGGACAGTTTCAAGTTGTTTTGCTATATTTCATGAAATATTTATATTTTCTTGCATTTTTGGACCACTCCAAATTTGAACTGCAGGTACATGAAATGATGGACTGTGGTCATTCAAAAAAATGTTATTCATGATGTTTGGCGTATGTTTAGGCTCAATCCAGGGACTCGCGTGGAATTTCAAACATTTATGTGCGGAACATGACGAGTTACGTGCGGGAAGCGTGTTTTAAAATTCTATAAAATCCAAGCGAAGTTCAAAAATCACGAAACTTGGCGTGGTGTCTTGTCATCTCATGGGGAGGCTGTGAAAAAAATTTGAAAAAGTTTCGAGCAAGTTGTGGCGTCGGATGCTTGAAACCCGGACATCTCCACACTTGATCACATGTGTCATCAAGTGTGGAGATGTCCGAGTTTCAAGCATCCGACGTCACAACTTGCTCGAAACTTTTTCAAATTTTTCCACAGCCTCCTCATGAGATGACAAGACACCACGCCAAGTTTCGTGATTTTTGAACGTTTGAATTTTATAGATTTTAAAATTTTAAAACTTCCACCGCACGTAACTCGTCATGTTTCGGCACATAAATGTTTGAAATTCCACGCGAGTCCCCTGGATTGAGCCTAAACATACGCCAAACATCATGAATAACATTTTTGAATGACCACAGTCCATTATTTCATGTACTGCTAGCTCAAATTTGAGTGGTCCGTAAAAATGCAAGAAAATATAAATAATTCATGAAATATAGCAAAACAACTTGAAAGTGTCCCAAATACGAAGATGAGATGTAATTAGTGTACCAAGGCAACACACAAAAAAAAAAATGGGGCAAAAATTCAAAAAAATGAATAGTTTGCCGAGTGCGGAAGGGACACTCGGCAACCGGGCTCTTTGCCGAGTGCCTAGGACGCGTGGCACTCGGCAAAGGGTATTTTTAAAAAAATTAAACGGTGCCTTTGCCGAGTGCCGCTTTCGGGCACTCGGCAAAGCCGGGGATAAGTGTCTCGCGGCTCCTCTTCTCCCTCTTCTCTCTCATTCGCCCGAGCCGCCCAGAGCCCATCGCGCGCCCGGCCCGCCCGTCCTCGCCCGCCCGCCCGCCGGGGAATCGCCGGATCCGGCCCCCGCGCCCGCGGACCTCGGCCCGCGCCCCGCCGGCCCTTCCCGGCCCGCGGCCGCCTTCGCAGCGCGCCCCGGACCTCCGCCGCCACCGCGCGCTTCCGCCGCCGGGCGGCGCTACCCGGCGGCCTCCGCGCCCGCCGGCGCCGGCCCGGCTCCGGCCGCCCTCTGCCCCGGCCCCGGCCGCCGAAACCCTTCCCAGCGCGCCGGCCTCCGCCCGCCGCCGGCGCGCTCCGCCGCTGGCCGGGCCCGCGCTACCGGCGGCCTCCGGCGAGCGCCGGCGGCGCCCGGCCGGCTCGGCCGCCCTGCCCGGCCCCCGCCCGCCCGCCGAGCCGCCCCGGCCCCCGGCCGGGCCGGCCTCCCCCCCGGCCCCGAGCCGCGGCATTGCCTCTGCCCGGCGAGGGGAGAAAGGGGAGGGTGAGGAAGAGGAAGGAAGGGGAAGGTGAGGAGGAAGAGGGAGGAAGGGAAGAAGAGGAAGAAGAGGAAGGAGAGGAGGGAGAAGAGGGAGAAGAGGAAGAAGGAGGAAGAAGAGGAAGGGGAGGAGGAAGAAGGTGATTGACGCTGGTCGTCGTTCTTCGTGTTGCCACAGCCAAGGTAATTAAGCGCTATTCTTCTAGTAGTGTTAGTTGTAGGGTTAGTAGTAGTAGTTAGTAAATAGTTGTAGGGTTAGTAGTTGTAGGGTTAGTATTAGTAGTGTTAGTAGTTGTTAGTAATAGTTGTAGGGTTAGTATTAGTATTTTTAGTAGTTGTTAGTAATAGTTGTAGGATTAGTAGTAATTGTTATGGTAATACTTGAGAAGTAAAGTATGTGGTTGGATATATTGATGGTTGGTGGCCTTCGTGCCCATATTGGTGGTTGGTGGCCTTCGTGCCCATTCTCGGTATATGCATGTGGTTGTTGGCCTTCGTGCCATGTTTTTGCAGGTTTTGGGAACTTCCCCCGTGCGGGAGTCTGCTGCCGAAATTTAGAGTCGACACTAACTATTTTTGGCCTTGTTTTGTAGGAGGACTGTGGGAGGGACTCGGCGACCCCGGTCGTCCTCGTGGGCGGGTCTTGCTGCACCACGTCTCCACCGACCCGTAGGTATGAATCACCTCCGTCCGTCCTTGTAGTTTTGTTACAGCGCGACCGGTTAGGCGTCTCCCGTCCGAAAGAGATACGAGGGCGTTGGTATGCGCATCGTGCATATCTGCGACCGTGACATTTCGGATTGTCCACGTTTTGGACAGCCCGTGGATGCGTAGACAAGGTTAGCATCCATGCTCGGGTCCCCGTCCAGCTGGATTTTTCGACACCTCCTCGTTGTTCTCCGGATACACACTCTCCCGCCGGGGCGTGTATCGGGAGAACAGCGAGAGGAGTCTTTGTCGAAATTCGGCTCGGACGGACCCGAGGCATGGCGGATGCTAACCTTGTCTACGCATCCTCGGGTGGGATTAGGACCTACCCCTCACCTATTAGATGGTAGGAACGCCGTGTAGATGCAATTGTCGCTTATGTGGCTCGGGCCGACATGGGCGTATGACGAGGAGGATGGATAACCGTGAGTGGATGTACACGGGCCGCAAGTAAGAGTCTTGAATGGGTTAGGGGACCGATGCTTTCTGGAACATGCATTTGGCCCATTTGCTAAAGGGTGCGTTGGGATACCGTGTCCGTGCGGCAAATGTAAGAACAAGAAAAAGCGAGTCAAGATTGAAATGGGTAAACATATTTACAACAACGGATTCGTCCCAAACTATAGCATTTGGATCTTCCACGGCGAAGTCGATCGTATTAGAGAGGACGTGGTGAGGCCCCTCCTCGAGGAGTATGATCAAGATAAGGGATGGCGGACATGATGGCAGACTTTCACGATGCACGTTCAATGGAGGATTGGAGGAGGAACACGAGGAAACCGCAAAGGCGTTCTACGAGATGATGGGGCGGCACGGCAGCCCCTTCACGAGAAGACAATGGTTACGGCTGGATGCCATTTCACGCCTTATAGCGTTGTAGTCGCAATTGAGCATTAGTCGAGGCGGCCGACACCTGTTGTCGATTATTGGCAAAAGCGCTTCGGAGGGTCACGTCCTGCCGAAGAACACGTCACGAGTCACGAGAGACTTCTTCGTGGACTCAAGATGCCGTATGAGTCGTACCATGCTTGTCCAAAGGGGTGCGTCCTATTTAGGGAGATCTCAAGGAAGCAACGCCTTTTGTCCAAAGTGCAAAGCCTGTAGGTTTGTGGAGGTAGAATGTAGTGATGGCGGGGAAGAAGCAGTCCAAGATCCCCGAGATGGTCCTCGACACCTTCCTTTCGTGCAGAGGCTCCAACGGCTGTACATGACGGAGGAGTCTGCGAGGAAACAAATGACATGGCACAAGAAGGGCAAAAGATACGATCCCGAGAAGTTGGTACACCCATCGGATGGTGATGCATGGAAGCACCGATAATATGCATCTGAAAAAGCTATGGAGGCTCGAAATATGCAGCGTGGCGTTTAAATGAATGGGTTCAACCCGTGCGGTCAACTGGCGGCCCGTACACTTGTTGGCCCGTGTTCGTGATCCCTCTCAATCTTCCCCCGGTGTCATGTTTGAGCTCAAGCTTTGTTCTTGACGATAATACCGGGCACCGGGCAACAATATGGGTGTGTTCATGCGGCCCGGTGTGGGATGAATTGCAAGATGCTTGGCAAAATGGGGTGTGACGCATTTACCAGAGCTACAAAGACAAACTTTACAATGCATGTGTGGTACCTATATTCAATGCATGACTTCACGGCTTATGGCATATTCAGCGCATGGTGTGTTCATGGGAGGTTCCCTTGCCCAACATGCAAGGCAATTTGTGCGATTCACGGCTTCTCAAGGGTGGCAAGTATTCTTCGTTTGACAAACATCGTCAATTCTGCCCGAGGACCATGAATTCAGACTAGACAAAAAGCACTTCACGAAAGGTGTTGAAGTCACCGATCCCATCCCAAAGTTTATGACCGGTGAAGAGGTCCTTGCCGAGCTAAGCTGGTCTCAAAATCGATGAAAAGAAAGGTGGTTTTGATGGATATGGTACCACACACATGTGGACTTATATATCGGGCTTGACTAATCTCCCTACTACAAGGATCTTCTTCTTCCACACAACATCGATGTAATGCACACAGAAAAAGAATATCTACGAGGCACTCTTCGCAACAACCATGGACCTTAAGAAGTCAAAGGACAACGTTTGGAGATAGACATTCTTTCGCTGATGGGCATGGAAGTAGACAACGCCATCGATGAGGACGAGGGTGATGAGGTGCGGGATGCTAAGGACCCGCAAATTCTTGAACGATGGAGGCTGGTGCGCGAAGGAGCTGTGGAGGGTGATGCACATCTTTGAGGGCGATCTGGATGATGAGGATGGTGACATTGATGATTACAATAGCGGTAGCGATAGTGATGACTACATGCCAGCCTTAGGCATTCGGGGAGATAATTTCTAAATCATGTAATACTATTTTGTTATTATTGTTACCTTTCAATTATATTTCGTTCATTTTGCAATACTAATTGGTTTACTATTTGTTTTTGCGGGGACTCGACAAAATGCCCGGGCGGAAGGCGGCAACGTCGACGGGGTCGATCCCTTCGGCGAGACCCCCCTCACCCTCTCCCGGGCCGACGAGGGAGGAGACCGACGAGGAGGAGGCCGACGAGCAGCCCCCGGCGGTGGAGGCGTCGGCGGCCGACGGCGTCGTCCGTCCACGAGGAGGCTTGACTTTGTGTCGTCGTCGGACCGGCCGGGGCCGGCGTCGGGCCGCCGGGGCCGTCGTCGGGCCAGACCCTCGTCGGGCCACACCGCCTTTCCGTTTCGGACTCCGGTGCGAAGAGACACCTGTCCACACGTCCTCCTCGAGTGCCGCCAAGGTCTACCGGTAGCGGGGCCTCGAGCCTCCCACGAGGGCGATCCCTTTTCACCGCCGCCCCGTGATTCGACCCAACGGTGAAAAGTAAGTAGCCATTGATATTTTCACTACTTCTTCATATGACATGTTGAAAATCGAACTTCAAACTAACAATTTGTCTTAATGCCTCGTCGCGATGGCGGAAGATTGTAAGCGGAGGGGGTCGCGCGCGCCATATCAATGGCATCCGAGGCCGCTGATTAGAGAACTACGGCACGGTGGACCTCGGGAACAACGTGAGGGAGGTTCCACGGGCGTGGGACCACGTCTTGGCGTGAGCGAGGCGGACTTGCGGGGGGGAAGATCAAGACGGACTTTTGGGTGAGTGTGTATGCGGGGATTACTTCACGTCGTTTGAATACTATGTTTCTTAAATAATTGAATGATACATGTTTTACGTATGCGAGAACTACTTCACGTGCGAGGCGGGGAAGGAGGAGGAGGCCGCTAGAGTGCGGGGCGAGTGCGTCGAGCGACTCAAGGACTGTACCACGAGGCGCGTGTTCTTGCATCATCACCTCCTACAACGCCGGCGTGCTTGGCAAGGTGGTGAAGAAGAACGAAGCAAGGGAGATGATGCTCGAGAGGGAGACCGACCTCACTAGGGAGCAGTACATCCAGGTTCGTAGAACGCATTTATTCAGATTTCTTCAATAAAAAAATAAGCGAGACTTCCATTAATCCTCCGCTATGTCATGCGGATGTGTCGGGAGTGGTGCGGCAAGTACAAGGGCTTTGGGAGGCCATTGTGGACAAGTGGCTCTTGGGCCGAGGCGTGAGTACAAGAGACTCCGTCGGAGGTGTCGCTGGAGATGCAAGGCGCTCCACACCACCAAGGCGGCGTGCCCCTCGGTGTATATGGATAGATGGGTGCGATTGTGTTGATATTTTTATTCAAGCGCTCAAATCTCTTCACTTCTAACCATCTCGTGTTCTCCTCGCGATCGGCCGCGCATGGAAACCGGGAGGTCGCGCCGAGTACGCGGGGTGGGCCTTGACTCACGGCGGGCGACCGACCCGACCAACGTCACGACCGGCGAAGGGGCCCGAGGCGCACGGCAACGCCGGCGTCTACCCCAAGCTTACCCGATGCGCGGGCGGCCAAGCGGCGCTATGGGGAGGACTTCGATCCGACCACCGCCCCGGACACGGGACCTGGTGATGAGGTTGGGAGGGGGGAAGCGGACGGCCGGTTCGGATGGCCACGGCCGCGATCGACCCGTCCTGCGTTGACAGGCCGAGGGTGATTCGCTCAAGAGCACGACCTCCACCCGACATCCCCATAGCACCTCGGCGGTCGAGCTCCATGCGAGCGATGCGAGGTAACCGTTTCATCGGTCGTTCACCGGTTTTACATTTTCGCTACCTATGCATTGTTTCAATGTTACGGTTGTAATATTGCAGGTCCGGATGGCGGAGCTGGAGGCCGAGCGGCGGCCCAGCGGAAGAGTTTGCGGCCGAGCGGCGGCCGACGCGAGGCCCATCGGCGGGAGTTGGGAGGCAATCACGCAACACTCGGTGCGCCGGCTGCGGGGCGTGGCGAGCTACTTCGGGGCCTCCAAATCCCGGGTGTGACCCCGCCTCCGTTGCCTCCCTCGCTGTTCGCTCCACCCCGTTTCCCGTTCCTCCTCGTGAGCACGAGACTCGGTGAGTATATGTTGTTGTTCATTTATTTGGCATGTGCGGCTCACTGCGGTACTAATGAGATCGCCTCACACTTGTGCGGCCTACGGTCGGCGGGTTCGAACCCGACTCCTCGGTGTCCCTTCTCCACCCCATCCGGCCTATCCGGTCGGCCGGCGCCACGGTACACGTGGCGGTGGCGTTCCTCCTCGGCGGCGGCGGACCACACTCACGGGCTTCCACCGTCCCTCCCACCACGGGTGGTCGTACCCGATCGGCGCCGCAGCACGGGTGGTATCGGGGCAAGGTGAGGGCTCTTCGCACCAGGGAGGCCACGGTTCGGGGCCGTCAAGTTGAGGTGGTGGTGATGGATTTATTTTAGATGTTGGATATGTTGCCTTTGTGACGGATCTCGTTTCGATGTTGGACATGTTAGATTCCGTTTGGTTGTTGGACATGTTGGATTTTGTGGTATTTGTGGATTATATATGTGAATTTGTGGTATTTGTGGATTATATATGTGAATTTGTGAGATATGTGGATTATATATGTGAATCGGTGATCTATGTGGTTTATGATGTATATATGAATGTTTATGGTATATGTATATGTTGATTTGCAGCAACAAGCAATAGAAACGACAAAAAAAAATGAAATTCCCAGCTTTGCCGAGTGCCGGCACTCGGCAAAAGCGGGTAACCTCGAGGAAAAATGGCGGGTTTGCCGAAGTGCAAAAGGTGGCACTCGGCAAAATGACCATAACTTTGCCGAGTGCCTCTGTGCGGCACTCGGCAAAGTATATTTGTTTTTTCGTAAAATAAATACTTTGCGAGTGCCAACATATCCGGCACTTTCGGCAAAGATTTAAAAATATTCAAATCTTTGCCGAGTGCGGGCGTTTGGCACTCGGCAAAGCCCCTTCCATATTTGCGGTCGACGTCGGGTTCGCGAGTGCTGACACGACACTTTCGGCGAACTCTTCGCCCGGCTGCGATACTTTGGCACTTTCGGCGTAGATGGCTTCGCCGAGTAAATCTTCGCCGTGCGGTCGGTCGCCGAGTCGCGGCACTCGGCGAAAGCCTTCGCCGAAGTGCTTCTAAAGCATTTGCCGAGTGCGCGCGCGCGACTCGGCAAAGGACGCGTCTCCTGTAGTGTCGACATGTCCAACAAATATGACTGCCCCTGAGTGTGTCAGTACCCACAGCTATTGCCAAAATTCCTCTTCCTTGGGCCATGTTGTGTATACATGTCGATGCGCACAAGGTTATGAGGGTAATCCTTATGTTCATGGCGGATGCCAAGGTACGGTATGCAGTGGACCAAAATTTTAAATAATATTATTCCTTTGACCCTGTCTTAATTAGAATATGCAAACATCTGTCGGTGCTCCTAACAAACACCTTTGTTTTTCTATAGATATTGACGAATGCAAATCCCAGGAGCAATATGCTTGCTATGGTGTTTGCAAGAATATACCAGGAAGTTTTAGTTGCAGATGCAACACTGGCTTTACAGGCAATCCTTACATCCCAAATGCATGCACAGGTACGAGATGGAAATCATTAATACATTTGGTTGTTTATAGCTTATTATTACTACCTCCTCTCGAGTTTACAGAGGCTCGCTATATACATATATTGGACAATATAACATGACCCTAAAACATATTCCATATGTTATAAAATTCCTAGACATTGATGAGTGCGAGCAAAAGGAAGGAAACTCATGCTATGGGACATGCCAAAATTTGCTGGGAAGTTTTCACTGCCAATGTCCTGAAGGAAGCTATGGAAATTCTTCTATAAAAGGGGGATGCATTACAATCAAGAACTCCTTCACAGGTTATAAGTGACTATGTGCACCATATTATCTCACAAACTACTCCCTCCATGTCCCTAAAGGGAGTCCATTTGGACATCATATGGAAATCCTTTCTCACCTCACCACTAAACAAAATCGCAGATTGATATATTATTTTACTCTAAAATCATCAATGTGTTGTGTTTTATGTTGTTTTTCTTAGGTTTAAGCATCGGGCTAGGAGTCGGTGGTGGGACAGGGCTTTTGCTTCTAGTCCTTGGTGGACCCTACATAATGCGTAAAATCAAGCTTCAAAAGGTGAAGAAGGTGAAACAAAGGTTCTTCAACCAAAATCATGGGCTGCTTTTACAACAGTTAATATCACACAATACTGATATTAGTGAAAGGATGATAATTACCTTAAATGGTACAGAGAAGGCAACAAATAACTTTGACAGAGCTCGCATCATTGGTGGTGGAGGGCACGGTGTCGTGTTTAAAGGAATTCTAGATCTGCAAGTTGTGGCAGTCAAAAGATCAAAGATAGTAGTACAAAGAGAAATCAATGAATTCATAAATGAAGTTGCAGTTCTTTCTCAAGTAAACCATAGAAACGTGGTGAAGCTCTTAGGATGTTGCCTTGAGACGGAAGTCCGTTGCTAGTTTATGAATTCATTTCAAATGGGACCCTTTGTCACCACCTTCACATTGATGGACCCATATCACTATCATGGGATGATCGATTGAGAATAGCAGCTGAAGTTGCCAAAGCTCTATCCTATCTACATTCAGCTGCGTCAAAGCCAATATTTCATAGAGATATTAAGTCTGCAAACATACTTCTTGGCGATGCTTTAAGCGCAAAGGTTTCAGATTTTGGAGCTTCGGATATATCCCGACTAACAAGACAGGAGTGACTACGGCAATTCAAGGAACAATGGGTTATTTGGATCCAATGTATTATTATCTTGGCGGTTAACAGATAAGAGCGATGTCTTTAGTTTTGGTGTTCTTCTTGTAGAATTGCTTACTCGAAAAAGCCATATGTCTATAGGTCGGTCGACAATGATGGTCTTGTTTCACATTTTGTCTCGCTGCTTGAAGAAGGCAAACTAGTTGACATAATTGATCCTCAAGTTATGGAGAAGAAAAGTGGAGAAATCAAGAAGTAGCCACACTAGCAGCAATGTGCACAAAACTAAAGGGAGAAGATAGGCCTACAATGAGGGAAGTGGAGATGACCCTTGAAAGCTTGCTAGTCAAGAAAAGGCAGGTTCAATATAATGGAACACCTATGAGGAATGGTGGGGATGAAGCTACAGCTCATTACACAACAACTCGGCAAGATTGTAGTGAAGCTAGCAGGCAATACACTATGGAAGAGGAATTTTTTTGTTATCAGCAAGCTATCCCCGATGAACTTTTTACAATTATGAAAAAATACACTTGGTATACTCAAGTCTAAGCATAGAGCATTGCATGGCAACAAAGACCATCGCTTCCATTGTTCTCGTCAAAATTACTATGATGACAATTTTCAAATTATTGTTAATTGAATACATTCACTTGTTGGCTTTGGTTGTGCATATTTCTATTCATAAATGTAGCATAAAGAGCCTACAATTCTTATGCATATTGTTTGTTAATTGAATGTATGTGAGATGCTTTTCCCAATTTCCATGCTTATTTGTTGAAACAAGAGTATTGGTTGGGTATCTGCAGTTATTCATTCTTGAGGTAAATGCAGCGCAATTGTAAAACATAATAGCAATGAACATTCGCATACTGAAACTAGGCATGAACAAGGACAATCTGCAATCAAGAAAGGAAATGCTGCTTACAAATTAAAGTACATTTGTACACACTAAAATTTGTCACTGACAAACTCACAAGCCCAGCTGCAATCGAGGAAAGAAATGAAAGGTTTCCTAATGGATGATCGTACAGCAGGATTCCTCAGACCTACTCACCCCCTATTGTTTGGCATTGAGATTATGTGCGTCATTTTTTCTCAAACAACTGAAAAACAGAGAGGCAGGCACTTGCTAGCAATGACATTGGCAGCCCTAGCGTACGGCAGGAGGAGTCCAAGAAGTCCATAGTTTTGAAGAGAGGCAAACCAGGGCATGGCTATCATCCTTGTTTTTCAAATGTTACCTAGTTTAGTGCAAGCAGCAACTGAAGTTCAGCTGGAGAAGTTAGGTTCCATTGTGCGTGGCAGAGCTCGTCAAAATTTTTGGGCCTCTATCAAAGCGTATATACTGTCCACACGGGGTCAAAATACCACCCGCAATAGGTTATTACCGATAGATAGATAATATCTGAATTCCAGACTTAAATCCACAGAACAATTGACAGAAACATAAAATTTTAGGATGGACTTTTTATCGGAGACCTAAGTTCTTAGAAATGATATAAACTATCTTCGTCTTTTCCGGTACCTCCATCTGTTTCAACAAAAATTGGCATGCACAATAAAAATATTTTTTACAGCCGCCTGCTTGATAATGGTAAGGAACAGAGGCAACACAGCTGGTACCAAGAACTTAGATTTGAGAATGGGAATGGGAAATTACCCATCAGGGGAGGCTAGAATATCTTCATTCAGCCGTCATCGGTGCAATCAGCAAGCAACAGTGCAACACAGAGCCAGCGAGCCACCTGCTTGATAACAAAACTAGTTTATATATAATATTTCAATTCCAAAGTTCTTAGAAATGATATAAACTACCTTCATCTTTTCTAGTACCTCCATCTGTTCCAACAAAAATGGGCATGCACAATAAAAATATTTTGGTTCAGCCGACTGCTTGATAATGGTAATGAACAGAGACAACACAGCTGGTGGTACCAAGAACTTAGATTTGAGATCTGAGAATGGGAATGGGAAATTACCTATCAGGGGAGGCTACAGTATCTTCATTCAGTCATCATCAGTGCAATCGGCAAGCAACACAGAGCCACCTGCTTGGCAGCCTGCCTGTGGCGTGTGCGTGTGCGGCTTGCAGGGCGCAGGCTGCTGCTTGCCCACGTCGCCACCGAGATGCTGACCTGCCGCCACTTACTCCTACCGGCACCGCCAGACCGGTCACTACGTCCCCGGCCAGTGCAGCTTTGTCCAGCGGTTGCGACCAGACCCAAACGGTGTGGAGCCGTGGATGTTCGGCAGGAGAGCGACATCGGGCGGGAGGGAGGACCAGCGGAGCCACGGAGAGCGGCGTCCGGCGGGAGGGAGGACCGGCGCAGGTGCGGCGCCGGGGAGTTAAGACGGCCGGGCGGCGTGCAAATCGCGTGCCTCTTGCCTCTCTCCTCTTTTGGGCTGGGCTGGTACGCTACAATATTCGGCCTAACTTCCTAGGGCCAGGACAGAAAACTTCCTGTGGGTTCTTTCAGGGGAAAGTCCAAATAAATTCCCTTAATTTTTACGAAAGTCTGATTTAGGTCCATGAACTCTAAAAATGGGTAAAACACTTCCATAAAGTTTTAAAACCGTTTATATTACATCCATGAGAAATTTTAAATGGTGTTTTTGCTACAGTGATGATGGTTTTGTCTTTTTAGGGTTTTTTTTTCTATTTATTTCATTCAACTGAATCTTTCAAAAATCATAGTAAAATCATAAAGTGGAAAATCAAAGCAGGAGAGCGACATTATCAAACTCTCCTGCCGAACACAGAAGAAGCGACACTGTGTAAATCTACTCATGTGGAGTAGAACAATAATTTTGTAGCTTCTAAAAACGAAGGGGATGAAATGGAATTGGGGAAGGAGTAGAACAACACGGGACCGGGGCGGGATTGCTTTGAGAAGAATCTTATGGAGTTTCAGTTTAGGGTTACAAATTTCATCCCCCTCTCCCTCTCTCTGCTTGAGTACTCACTAACTAACGCACGCTTACAGCTAACGGCTCCACATTGGGCCAGACACTCGCGAGTTGGGCTTAGACTTCCTAACTGGCTGAGTAACGAGGCCCGCTCCTCGTTCATCAGGCTCCATCACAGTGGAAGCAGAGGCTGTTGCCGGATGCTGAGCAGTGCAGTGTTAATACAACATGTCGTCGTCAGCGACTAGAGTCTGATGACAACTATTCGAGCATTTATTTAATTTCTCATCAGGCCGTTCACTCCTGTCTTGCTGGTAAGCAACTGCACCTGCGCTGCTTTGCGGACGGGAAGGACTCGCACAGTGCAACAGCCATGATCTGGCCGCGGTAACAGAATCACCAGGCTGAATTCATTTTCTTCATCGCAACTTGTATTTGTCGACGACGCCTACGTTCAGCGTTAAAATTTCTGTACTATTCATTACGTGCACAGATTAAAACTAGGTCCCCAGAATACAATATCGCAAGAACACATAGACAGATTTATTACTTACTGCTCTGTTTCAAACTTCGTGGTAGTAGTCCTTACATAAAACAGAAAAACAAATTAAGAAGTAAATTATGTTCATCAAAGACATTACACATAATGCTACTGTCTTCAGAGTAATCAATGAAAGGAAATGTATTTGTGGAATCAACAATCAAGAAAATGTATCCACTGAAAGTTTAAGGAACAATTTCGTTGTTGTTTATCAAAGTACAGGTTTATCGGGGATAGCTTCCTAACAACAATATCTCCTCTTCCATAGTATATTGCCGGCTTATTTCGCTACTATGCGTGTCTTCCATAGCATGTCGCCTGTCTGCTGGGTTAGTTGCCATTTCAATTGACATGGAGCGGATCAGAATTTCATCACTCTCATCACGCCTCCTTCTTGTTGCAATATATGGAACCTGCTTCTTCTTAACCAGTATGCTTTCAAGTATTATCTCCACTTCTCTCATTGTAGGCCGGTCTTCTCCACTCAACTTAGTACACATTGTTGCTAAAGTAGCTACTTCTTGGACTTCTCCATCTTCCTCTTCCATGACTTGAGGATCTATTATGCCAATGAGATTACCTATTGTGACCAAGTTTCTAAAATATGAAACAAGATTATCACCATGCCTGGACCGATACACAAATGGTTGCTTCCTGGTTAGCAATTCGATAAGTAGAACACCAAAACTGAAGGCGTCACTCTTGTCCGTTAGTCGTCCTGTATAATAGTACATGGGATCTAGGTAACCCCTTGTTCCTTGAACCTCCGTGGTTACTCCAGTTTGATCAATCAGGATGTATCTTGAAGTGCCAAAGTCAGATACTTTTCTTTGTTAAACTGTCATCGGAAGTATGTTGCTAGACTTAATATCTCTATGAAATATAGGCATTGAAGCAGCTGAATGTAGGTAGGATAGAGCTCTAGAAACTTCCAATGCGATCCTTATTCGGTCAACCCATGGAAGAGACATTGGTCCTTGAACATGGAGATGTTGATAGAGGGTTCCGTTTGAGATAAATTCATAAACTAGTAGCGGGACTTCTGTCTCGAGGCAGCATCCTAATAGTTTAACAACATTTCTATGATTGATCTGAGAAAGAATAGCAACTTCATTTATAAATTCATTGATCTCTCTTTCTACTATAATCTATGATTTCTTGATTGCCACGACCTTTAGATCAATAATTCCTCTGAACACAACGCCATGTCCTCCTCCACCAATCACACGTGCTTTATCAAAATTGTTCATAGCCTTCTCTAGATCCCTTAAAGTAATTGTCATCCTTTCTCCAATGTCTCCATTATGTGACACAAGCTGCTGCAATAGTAGCCCATGATTTTGATTGAAAAACTTCTCTCTTATCCTTTTCTCCTTTTGCAATTTTATTTTACGTGATATGAAGGGAGCACCTAGTACTAGCAAAAGACTTGTCCCACCGCCTAATCAAGCCCGATGCTTAGACCTAACAAAGAGAAGATGGACGTGTTAAATTAAGGATTTAGAATCATAGTTTTCATTAGAAAAAGGGATACATGCAATGCTGCCATCTTGCTATTACTTTTTGGGGGCTCCTTTTGGATCCTCCACGTTAATCATCACAAGATGCATAAAAAAATAAAATAAATAAATTCTTAGAATTCTCACAGATATATAAACTTTTGGCATTATAGGAAGTTAGGGACTAAATCACCACTGCCAACAAACGCCACCGGAACTGTATTCCCCCAATTACCTACTCCCCCTCCCCAAAGAAAAGGCTAATTTAACCTCAGGGTCCTGCTATATCAAATTACCCACCTCTACCACACCCTTACATTTTCATATAAATTGCCCATCTCTAGTACGATGAAAGATAAACTAATATTACCCATCAAATTTGCATATAAATTACATAAACCTTTATTATTATCTCTCTATTAATTTTAAATCTAATTACATGCATGGGCTATTTTAGAAATATCAAAATGTTTAATAAGATTCTAAAATATCTACATCTACCAATATTAATATATAAAATACTAGGGTAAAATATGTTTTCAACCGTCAAGTTGTATGTCAATTGAATTTCAACCTTTAACTATGAAATTAAGTAAAAAGCACTCTCCAACTACTGAAACTAGGTAAATCTAGTCTTCTAGTTGGTTTCCTATTTTCTAAAATAATAAAAAAAACTTCAATCTCAAAAGAGTCCACAACTAATTTATTGTAAATTATATTAATATAAAACTAATAGAAATTTTTTTGAAAAATGTTATCTACCTATATATGAGCTAATATAGTTAATTAAACTAGTTTATTTGTGTTCCTATTGGTTTATTTCTTTGTAGGTATGTTTATTGTTTATTTAAAACAAATAAAACCTAAATAACTCTAAAATGAGTACCAAGAGATAGATACTATTTTAGAAAACAATAGAAACTATTTTTATATTTGTTTAATTTAAAATAAGTTACTTATTCATTTTTGTAGATTAATCTGGAAGTTAATATTTTAAGAAAAGAGAAACCGCCACCTTTAAAACCACCCAAAGGACCAAAGTTGTCCTAGTTTGATAGTTGGGGGCATGTGTTACCCAACTTTGTAGTTAAGGGTTAAGGACAGACGTGTAACTTGGAGGTTGAAAAAAATGTACACGGTTTTATACCCCAAGTAAAGATGCAATGTGCCACCATATGAGTATACATGCATGTGTTATATCTTTAAATATACATATCAATATTTTAGCAATCATGGAAATATTACCTTAATGCTAAAGATGCACTTTAATTGTGTTGATACTCTATGATAGTAAATTATGTATGCTATGACACATATAATTCTTTGATAGAGAAAAGTCAGCACCTTGAGAATCATGGTGTAGCCAGAATGATTGTTTATGTCGTCATTGTAGTAGCTAAGGGACGACGACCAAGCATCCATATTTATAATAAAATACAAAAGAGTAGTTTTTGAATAAGGAGGACAGGATGTAGTTTCTACTTAATACACAAGGATAAAAAGAATTGTACCAACTAATAGGACAAATTAAAATACGGAAAACCACCATCTACGTTCATGGAGCCGTGGTATTGAAGACACATGAGGAGCGAATGGAAGCAGAGGAGGCAAATTTATGAATATTGAATAAATGACATTTTTTTAGAAAAGGGAATATATAACGTAATTAGTAATCGAAGTTCATCATAACCAGATTGGGGTTACTAGGTAGGAGTGTAATGTAATGTTTAAAATGAACGGACAGAGTGTATGGAAAGATAGGAATTTTTTATTAGCAGTATATTCTAAATTATTCCACAAACTTGTAGTACTTATGTCTCTTAGCATGGGGTTGATAAACTAGTGATCATAACATATGGAAAATATAAAGTAATAGTTGGCGTCCCCATATATAGCGGGTCTTGTCGATCACCTGTGTAGGAATTCTTCCTTTTCGTCATGACACACCCATCTTTTATGAACGGATTTCCATAGCTAGGTTTCATTACGACATTGGCACTGAAACGTTCCCGGAAAATTTTGGCAGATTCCATAGCAACTATATGCTTCCGGGTTCTCACACTCGTCTATATCTAGAAAATACATCCACAACAAAGCAGACAAATTAGCACACACTACATATATTTGGAAGAATATCAAAACATGTAATAAGCATATATAATGTATATAATGCTATGTATACACTGAGGATCAATCAAACATAGATGGGCATTATATATCTTTATGGCATGACCTGATTGGCAGAACATATATATATAAGTTTCTTTTCTTTAAAGCAAACCAAGCAGGAGAGTTGCGAATGTATTTAGAAGGAGAAGAAACACATACTTGCTAGACACTAGTTATGGATAATACAACAGAGCAAGCAGGGGCGATACTAGAGCAAATTAGAGGGGGTGCTTTGATCTTGTAGATATGAAAATTTAATCTGCAACCATGGTGAAAATCTATCCCTAATAGTGATTTTTTGAAATTTTATGGGTGCCTGGGCACCCACAACCCACAACGTAGCTCGGCCCCTGAGAGCAAGGGCCGAGCAACCAACAAAAGGAACAAATCTGAAAACAACATCTTGTATACATATACTAAAGCAGCTGTATTATTAAGTACCACTAGCATTAAGGTGTGCAATCATAAATCTGGGTTTAACATTATTGATACCTTTGCATCCATTTATGATAGAAGCATTGCCCCGGTAGCCAGTAGGGCACATGCAAGTAAAATTCCCTGCTGTATTCGTGCAGTTGCCGTAGCAAGAGTAGCTCTCTGGAGACTTGCACTCATCTATATCTGAACAATCAGAAGCATGAACTAACTCTAATTACAAATTTGAGTCAAGTTTGCATATTCATGTTGGTATTTATATACAGCTCAAAGGGTATATTTATTTGTATGTATGAAAGCAGTTTACTCTGAGGGCCGTTTGGCCTTTTATTTGGAGGAATTGAAATCTACATAACAAATTAGGCTATTTGGATTGGAATCTGTCATCACCATGCTATGTTTTTAGTTTCCAACTTATAAAAACACTCTTCAACTCCCTCGCCTACGGTAGAAATACAACACATTAAGTCTATCTCGAAAGCCAAAATTAATATGCAAATATAATCCATATACAACCATATTATAATAATTAATATGTGTCTAAATTATGATTAAATGAATTCAATTTCAAGGAACTAAACGGGTCATTACTCTATTGGTATATATACCTTACCTTGGCATCCATCGTCGATGTACGGATTGCCTTGGTAACCAGGAGAGCACTGGCATGTGTATCCAGTACCCATGAAAGTCGACATGTCAAGGCAAGAGCTGTGGGTATTGCGGCACTCAGGAGCGGACACATTTGTAGGCGCGGACACATTTGTAGGCGGACAGGTAAAATTCCTAGCTATTACCCAGCTCAGGGTTGCCGGCACTCCTTCAAGAGGGGCGCTTCAGGGTCTCCTTCACTCTTGCTAAAGTTAAAATCCTTCTCTGCTATGTAGACCGAACTAGTGCTAGCATCTTGGAATAATCCATTGTTGAGCAAGTGGATTTGGATGGTGTAGAAAGCGTAGCCTATGTCGATGCTGGCCTGACAGCAACGAATCCCTGCGCAGCTACCATCCCAAACAAGCATTCCAGAATCATTCTGGCGGCCAACGGTTGGGCAGATAGCGGTGCAGGAAGCGACCAAGCGGCTGTCGTTTCCTCCCAGGAGGTCGACCTGGACGTTGCAGCTCTCCACGCGTAGCATGTTGCGGTGATAGTACTGTTCCGCCGACAGGAAGTAAGGCCCGGGGCTCGGGATGCCAAGCCCCCATGTTTTGTTCACTACCTGCTGCTGCTTGTTGAGTCCGGTAGCGTCGCGGACATCGCTAGTGAAGTCCACACGGCTGCTGTTGATACGCACCGTGGCGTTGGGAATGGAGATCTCCAGCACTTGCACCGTGCCGTCGCCGAGGTACAGCAGGCGGCGCCGCCTGATGGTGGGAGTGGGAGTTGTTGGAGCGACCGCCGCCGTCGATGTTGCAGGTGAGGTTGAAGCCGCCGCCGGCGCCGTGGTAGCAGCCGTCCTCGATACCGAACGGGTACGGGATGGCGATGTTGCCGCACCTCCTTGTGCAGGTACTTCCTCCTACTCCGGTGTCCGCGGTCGGCGCCGCGCCGGTCAACGGCGGGAGCATCAGCAGCAGCGTGGCAGCTACTACTACGGCAGCCATCGGTGTTACTCCTCCTCTCCTAGTAATCTTTTCCATGTGTTGCTTAAAAAAGATGTAGGCGCTTCTCTTTTGCAAGAGAAAAGCACCCAATTAGCCCGGCCGTTATCTTACATTATTCTCATCACTAGTTAGTGAGTGTCACTGTTTCATCAACGGAGACTTAGCCTGATTCGTCCATAGACTAGTCAGTCAACTACGGCTTAATTTCCTCCTAGCTTCTCGCTCGTTAATGCAGATGCAGACTGATGGAAAAATCTGAGCTCACATCACATTCGTTCCATGCTGGTCAGTCGTCTCTCTATCTTCTCGATCGTTAATCTAGATGCAGATTGATCGAATAATCCGAGTACATATCACATCCGTTCCCTGCTCTGCTGGGCACTCGTCTCTCTATCTCTCGGGGAAAACGTGTCCTGCGGGGTCTATGACAAAGTGCACGACCGACCGACGCACCGAATATACTATCTATTTTTTTTTTTTTTTTTTCGCTTGGGATGTACGTTTTGGTGGGCCTCGGATTGGATACCAGGCTGGGCTGGCTGCACTGTGGGCTTGGCCGAAGACCATGGCCCAGCCGTGCACAGTATCCCTTTTCTTTTGTTTTCTGTTTTCTTTTCTTTTAAACCAGTTGAGAATTCTAAAAGTCATAGAAAATCGATGAAAAATCATAATAGTCATGTTTGGAACCTAGAGATTAGGGACTAGAGGTTAAATTGTAGTCTCTTCTACTCCTTAAATTACCAAACAAGAGCACTAATGGTCTAATTTTTAGTTTATTTAGTACTTAGTCCATTAGTCTCTCTTGAGGTGCTAATTGGACTACTAGTTTAAATTTTTAGCTCATTTAATCTCTATATAGTCTTTGTGTAGCAAAGTAGTCTCTTCAACTAAACAACTTTGACTTCTCTTTTCTATAGAAAATATTTATTGGAGAGTTATATACATATATTTTTATGAAAATATTTTTTCAATAGTTCTATTGATACTATCATTTTCACATTTCCAAACATAGCAATTTAAAAGTTATTCATGATTTCCATTTTCAATGTTTGACCAAAGCCTTAAAAGAAACTAATATCTAGTCCCTATATAGTCTCTAATCTCTAGTCACTTAAAGCCTGATGTGCTATGGTCGTGCAATTTAGTCATCCACGGTATAGAAAGTTAGAAACTAACTTTGAACAGTTCTCTCTCTCTCTCTCTCTTTTTTCTCCCTAAAAGAACAGAATTGGAGCGGTAGCCGGTAGACTTGATGCGATTTGTGGCATAGGATAACCATCTAGATAGGCTCTCTCTCCTCTCTTCGTTTCAGGCACACATCATTCATTCCTTGGTCAGTCGTCTGTTCATATTATCGAGAAAAAAAATACAAAAACGGACGTATCTCACACGGACATGCCGGGCCTAGAGGCCTAGAAACTGCCAGCGAGCGACCGTATGCAGCGGCAAGCTGTCTGACTCCGAAGACTAGCGTAGGCTGCCACCAGTTTGGGGTGTGTTTACGCTCAAAAAATTCAAGGTTTCCAGCATTAAATGTACCAAAATACGTATGTTTGAAGTATGAAATGTAGATAAATAAAATAACTAATTATACGGTTTAGATGTACAATGCGAGATAATTCTTTTTAAACCTAGTTACCTCATGGTAGAATAAAATTTACCACAAACAAACAAAAAGTACTACAATACTTTTTAGTTTGTTACAGTGCCAATTTTCAGAGATTAAACACACCTGACTCGTTTTAAATACGGCCAGAGTACGTTGAAAATTCGCTTTACGGTCTGCGTCTGCCAATCAACAGCTGTTCTCCGACTTTTTCTCCATAATTTTGTGATGTTAGTCTCGGACCCTCGGGTCCGGTCTCATTCACACCTCAATTCTGTTTAGAGGCTTTTGTGTTGTCCACTGCATATGGTCCAGCCAGCGTGCACTGGCTACGACATTGGCGTTACTACTCTCAACATCGATCAACTCCGGCCGTGCTACGCTGAAGCCGCTGTTTTGCAACGACAACAATAAAGACACTCTCACTGCGCTAAACTAATCGTGTTAGTAGTTGATTGGTTTGGAGCAATCCAGATTCAGGCAAGCTGAGTGTTTATTTGCCCCTCGGTGCGTTGGATTTATCCATGCTTACATTTCAGTGTCATAAATTATACTTGTACTCCCTCCGTATCTTAATTAGAAAATGTTTAGCACACCAACACGGCCTCCAAAAAGCACAACTTTGACTTCTGTTTTCTATAAAAAGATATTTATTAGAAAGTTATATATGTATATTTTTATAAAAATAATTTGGATATTGATGCTAAAATAGATACAAAGTTGGATAATTTAGATATTAAGAATCCAAACCCATCCCAAAGATAGAGGGAATGCTACAAATTAAGAACACTCGGTATTAAAAGATAGAAGTCCAACCAAGCAACAAATTCATACGTCAGATGGAAATGATTTTTATGCAAAATTTGTTGCTCTCAATTAGATCTACAACTTTCTAATTTTAATTATTTTTCATTTAAAGCCATTAAGATTCTTAAAAAATATACAAGCTTTCAGCAACATGTTAAGCAAGTATAAATTATATACCTTTCTAATACGAGGTTGGGTGGAGATATACAATTTATATCTAAACCATAGCACTCGACGGGATCTACATTTCATTTGAAGTCATTAGACTACAACAATGGACCATGGTGTTTTGGTATATTTTTTTAAAAAAAATGCCTAAAATCTGTGGCCAATATTCTTTGAATTGAATAGCTTAATAAGTTTCCACTGGCATTTCCTGACTTGCAATTTCGTGATAGCACCAGCAGTAGTAGTAATAATAATAAACAATGATAGTAATAATACTAACAACAAAGTGGTGGTGACGACAAAGAACAGAGGTGTGACACTTGTTGATCGCCATCATGTTCAGGACCACGAAGAGTCGATATCTATATACTATCTATAGGTCGATCCAGTGATCTGTCTTCCTCTGTGTGCAAGGTAGAGCAAGCAGAGTCTTCATAGATTGGCATGTATCTTGTTCATAAACCTTGCCAGCTTCTTGTACGAATCAATTGCAGCAGTATTTTTTTCTCGAATATGCAAAAGCTTTGTGTATCATTGCATTAAAAAGAAGAATGTAACCGTACAAGCGACGGCGCTAATGACAAGTGCCATAGGAGGACTCATAGCCGAAGGCCAGACCGTCCTAACAAAACAACAATTGAAACATTACATTTGCGGTGCAAAGATTTGAACATTGCCCGATGCTGAAGCGTAGCACTGCCGAACGCTTCACTCAAGAGCTGATCAACAAAAATAATTTATTTGATGGAACAGGAGGGGCTACACCCCTACTGGAATTTTATTGAAATAAGAGAACATGTCTGGGATTACAATCAAGAAACCAAAAACATGGAAAGTAAAATCATAAAGACTACACAAAGGATTCTAGCCATAAATCTTTCTGAGGGTGGAGCTTTACTTTTGCTCTGCCTGAAAATAATCAGGGCAAATTCCTGCCAAAAACTTGTATCTTAGATTTTTAAGGGACATAAAAGTTCATCGGGGATAGCTTGCTGATAACAACATTTCCTCTTCCATAGTGTATTGCCTGCTTGCATCCTTAGTATCTCTATCAATTGACATGTACCGAGTTACTGTTTGGTTCCCATCATTTCTTGTTTTTGTACCATTGTATTTCTTCTTGACAATCAAGTTTTCAAGAATCATTTCCACTTCCCTCATTGTAGGCCTATCTTCACTATTCAATTTTATGCACACTGCAGCTAGTGTAGCTACTTCGTGCATTTCTCCATCTTCCTCCTCCATGACTTGAGGATCTATTATCTCAATTAGATCGCCTTACGCAAGCAGCGAGACAAAATGTGATACAAGACCATCATCATTGACAGACCGATAGACATATGGTTTCTTTCGAGTAAGTAATTCTATAAGAAGAACACCAAAGCTGAAAACATCGCTCTTGTCTGTTAGTCGACCTGTATAATAGTACATTGGATCCAAGTAACCAATTGTTCCTTGAACAGCTGTAGTGACTCCTGTTTTGTCAATTGGGATATGTCGAGAAGCTCCAAAGTCTGATACTTTTGCAGTTAAATTATCATCAAGTAGAATGTTGGAGGACTTAATGTCTCTATGGAATATTGGTATCGACGCAGCTGAATGTAAATAAGATAGTGCTCTTGCAACCTCCAATGCAATCCTAATCCGATCATCCCATGGTATTGATATGGATCCTTCAACGTGAAGATGGTGATAAAGTGTCCCATTTGAAATGAACTCATAAACAAGCAATGGAACTTGGGCCTCAAGACAACATCCTAAGAGCTTCACCACATTTCTATGGTTGACTTGGGAAAGAACCACAACTTCATTTATGAACTCATCAATTTCTCTTTGTACTATAATCTTTGATTTCTTAATTGCAACAACATGAAGATCAATAATTCCTTTAAACACCACGCCATGACCTCCACCACCAACGACACGAGCTATATCAAAATTATTTGTGGCCTTCTCTAGCTCATCTAGTGTCATTATCATCCTTTCACCAATATCTGAATTCTGCGATACCAAATGTTGCAACAATAACCCATGATTTTGTTTAAAAAATTTCTCCTTCATCTTCTTCACCTTTTTCAACTTGATTTTATGAATTAAGAAGGGACCACCAAGTGCTAGAATCAAAATACTTATGCTGCTCCCAATTCCTAGCCCAATGCTTAACCCTAAAAAGGTTCATAATAATATGTTAATTATGAAACGTCATGAGTTTGGAGCAAGCATGCATGTTGAAGTGAGAAAGATCAAAGACGTGGATTGTCAAGTTCACAATGAAGTTTTACAATTCTTTAATCTAATAATCTTTAGTGAATACAATGAAGGTTCGTACTGCAGGACGAGAGTAGATATAAAGTTGTACGTGAGTATAGAATTATACAAATACAAGAATATATAAGGTATGTTAACTGTTGAATCAATAGATCTGTCACCTGCATAGGATCTCTTGATCATAGTGCACCCATCTTTAGTGAAAGGATCTCCATACGTTCCTTTAGGACACTGGCAGTAAAAATTTCCATCAAAATTTAAGCAGTCTCCATAGCACGATAATCCTTGTAGGTGTTCACACGGTCCAAGGGCTAAAAAAATACATCCATAGCAGATAAAAAAATGAACACAACATACATTGAAGAAGGAACATGACCGATAGATACATTGCAATACTAGGTTTGTTGTAAATAAACAAACTACAAATGAAACTAGTTAGATAGATGATTTATGGCTCTATAAGCATAAAGTTGTACAAGACTCGCTAGTTATTTTAGTTAGTCTCTATAGATCGAGTTTTGTCTCTCTGCTGCTTCAACTGATGTAACAAATTCTGGCATGTTCCTCTTGTAATAATGAAATACATGCAACACACCTTCTAAGCATGTCGGTAGATATATTCTCCCTCCTACCGCAAAATATCTATCATATACAGCATTTCTTTTTACTATTTGACCAACGAATACCCTTGGCAACTGTCATGTGGGGCCGTCATTATAGTAGCCGGCCCCGAAGTCAAGGAGCTACTGGCACAGCAGCAGCCCAGCTGGCAAGGACGTGCAAGGCCATGAGATGGCCAAGGGGCCCTGAAGATTGAAAGGTCTAGAGTCATTCAAGGCATGGGAAAGAGAGTCCAGGAGTGTGACTGAGAGTCAAGGAGATTAGTGTCCGGTTAGGATCCTCCTATTTATAGGTATGCTAAACTCGTTGAAGCGAAGGAAGAAGAAAGTAGTTATCTCTAAACTCTCATCCCCTCTAATCCTAATCTCATCCCCTGCTACGGTAGTCAAGCAAAAACCCTGGCACCACCATCACAAACCTAAAGCTATGAACTAAGAAGCCATGACCTTCCTACCTTGGGTGCTATCCTCCCTACCTATCCCCCATATGAACTAATAACAACTAGGAAGGTATATATAATATTTGCAGATTCTTGTAACCATGGGATTTATTAAAAAAAATTAAAGGCCAAGTTACTTCAAGATTCATGTACCCTAATTATTTAAAAAGACCAAGCTACTTGCAGATTGATGCAGACAAAATATAAGGATTGACTGTTGTACCTTGGCATCCGTCGATGATATAAGGATTGCCTAGATAACCCTCAACACACTCGCATATATACCCACCATGGCCACGAGCGGTGGAATTTGAGCAAGTGCTGTGGGCACTAAGACATTCAGGAGCAGACCCATCTATTGGACATGTTGAACTACTGATTACCCAATCTAGCGTAGCCACGGGCGGCAGTACTTGAAGTTGCGGTAATAATTCTAGCACCGGTACATCGATGTCAAACACTAATATAGAAACTGTACTGGAGGAGGACAAATTGAGGTAGTGGATCTGAATGTTGTACTGTGAGTAGCCAAGACTGATGCCTGTTTGACAGCAACCAATGCCCGTGCAGGTGGTAGAAAAGAGGTCCAAGCCCATGTCGTAATCAGAGGGAGATGAGCACATAGCAGTGCACGAACTGATCAAGTTGTTGTGCATTTTCCCCCGGAGGTCAACCTGGATGTTACAGCCTTGCACATGTAGCATATTATCACTAGGCGGCGTCTCCGACAGGTAATACGGGAAGCCGACCTCCCATGTTGTATTCACCGTGCGGCCATCGACACCACCAGCGATCTTCAACTCCATGCTGCTGCTGTTAACGCGCACCGTGTTGTTAGAAAGGAAGATCTGGAGCACTTGCACGGTGCCGTCGCCGAGGAACAGCATGGGCGGCTGATAAGAGTGGTTGCAGGTGAGGTTGAAGCCGGTGGCGTGGTAGCAGCCTGGCTCGATGCCGAACGGGTAGAAGATGCTGATGTTGCCGCAGCTCGGCGTGCAGCTACTCTCCTTGCCGATGACTGCCGCAGCACCGAACAACGGCGGCGGTGTGAGCAACTGCAGCAGCAGCGGCGTGCTAACAAGAGCAACAAGTACTACAACTTCCCTGCTTCGTACCTTCTCCATGTGTTCGTGTATTTGGTTGGTGTATTAGAGATCTAGAGAAAGCATTAGCTTTTCGTCTCCTTTTTATGGCGGTATATATGCGCATACTTGTTGGTCGATCGGTCAAGATGGTTATAGACTGATTTGTGGTACAGGTTACAGTCTGACCTGTTGACTCACGTGATTTATCAATCTGTGGTGGTAGGATAACCATCTGTAGATAGGCCTCTGGTTTCCACCCATCTTCCCAACTGCATGCTGTATTAGTCGAAAAAAAAAACAGCATGCTAAAATTGACGACTCCATGGCGTTTACTCCAAAATTGGTCAAAACGCGACCTTTTAAGCCATTTTTGTGAACGTCGGCTATAACATGACGGAACAGTCCAGGCTTATTCACTATCCGGGAGATCCTTTTGGCCATTTTAGTATTATTATAAAAATCAGCTTCAGAATCCCTTCCTTTATGCAGGTGATTATCACTATATGTTGGAGTGGAGACTCCGCGATCCTTCCGTAGGTGCTTCCTGGTCGTCGATCTCTCGACGGCTTCGTGGTCCTCCAGAGGCTTCGTGGTCCAACCGAAGGCTCCCGTTTTTTTTTTTATCAACAAACAGTTTTTTCCATTAATACATTGGCCCAGACAATAGACATTAGCAAAGAACCATATTTACAATTTAACCCCATATTTATCCTGCCATAGCAAAGAACCATATTTACAATTTAACCCCATAGCTGCTAATGTATGAGCGACTACATTACAAGCCCGAGGGCAGTGAGAGATAGTACACATATTAAAATCAAATAACATTTTAGCTCTAATCTCTCTAAACATCATACCCAAAGGAGATCTGTCAAAAGACTGATCTAAAACACCTATAAGAGGATCCCCACTAGAGGCTAATTTAGGAGTTCTCAGGGATGTGATTGGGCCACATCAGCACTCTTTCAGTTTTAGTTTCAGTTCGATGTACGCAGATTAGGCTGCCTCTTCACGTCGCTCGCGGCCTCCTCGCCTCCGCCGTCGTAATAAACTTACGACCCTCCGCCCTGCCCATCGTAATCATCCACCGGTGGCCTTCCCCTTCCCCCGACCTCCATGCCTCCTCTCCTCCCTTCCCGGCATGGAGGCCACATCGCTATAAATGCAGTGCGGCGCAGCAAGCAATGGATCCGTAGCCTGCGGCCCGGCCGGGCGTGGGCGCGACTCCTCAACTTAATGGAGAACCTCATGGGGAGCTTGGAGCACGGGGGCTCGGGCGGAGGCGACGGCGGCGTCCGGCGCATCGGCCCCGGCCTCTCCCCTTCCTACTCTCCGGCCTCGACACGGGAGGCGGGTCTCCCGTGGCCGCCCGCGATGAGGCGGGCCACGGCGCTTCCGCGATCTCCGCCGCCCTCACAATGCAAGAGTCGTGGATGGGGCGTGGCTTCCCGCCACATCCGATGGTGGCGTACCCGGCGGCGCTTCCCCTTTCGAAATGTGATTATCGACGGACGAAAAACGGCGGCAGCCTTCTTTTTTGGCACCGACAGCGTGACTACCAAGCACAACATCGACTTTGTAGTTTCTATCCCGCTTGTTATTTCTTTTGCCCCTGTTTATCTATATTTAACACAATATTGGAAATATTATTTCATGCTTGTAAAGACTTTATTTCCAGTTTTTATTATAGCGCAACAAAAACTCAGTCACATATGATGGGCATATTGGTGCATTGCATCACTGTTTGTTAAATGGTGATTAACTCAGCTTTTAAGAAAGCCAATAACAAAGTTTTATAAATGGGAAAAATGGAAAAACTTTTCACTCAGCCCCGCGTCGCTCTCCTCCCTAGGGGGCGACTCGGTTGGCACTAAACACCATGTCGCCGGTCCCCTCCCCACGCCTCCGACCGCCGCTTGAGTTCAACGTCGAGGATCTAGTGTGGAGCAAGGAAGGTGGCGATTGGGATTCCTCTCTGTCTCGCGCGGTGGAGCCTCTAGTTGGAGCTTCTAGTCGGCGGCGCTTCTCCGGCATCGGTTGGCGGATCCGGTGCCCTACCGCTGGATCTATCGCTCCCAAGCTTGGGCTCGGCGCAGTGGAGTGGAGGCGCCTGTGGTGTTGGGGAAGCTTCGCCGGACTCTTTGGAGTAGGGCATCTTTGGGGGTCATTGGTTGAATCCATGGTGGCAGCGGTGGTGTCTCCGGCCAAGCACCGGAGGGCGCGGGGATGGGCACGACGGCGGCGGTCGATGAGGATTTCTTTGGAGGCGTTACACGACACATGATTGTTGTATGGCCGGCTCGGCAAGGGTAAGGGCGTTGGTGGGCGAGGCGACTAGGGCTTTAGCTAATCCCCTCCCTCTTCTCCCCGCCATCTTCCTTTCCTCTTCCGGGATGGTTTTTCGTGGAGGAGCGGGTTGGATTTGCCTTCTGGCGGGTGACTTTGCTCGGTTCTAGTGGGGGGGAGATTCTCCGCGGTTCCTTCCATGCTTCTCCTAGACGACGTCTCTAGGGACGGCGACTAGGTGGGGATGCTATGGAGCCATGCATGGCTGCACCCTGCCTCCGTGGTAGGATTGGCCCCTCGGCGCGGTGTGGAGGTGCTCGAGGTTGGGTTGAAAGCTTGGATGAAGACGTCTGCGAAAGTTGTTCCCTCCTTGGATCTATTCTATTTTCTAAATAGTTATCCACCTCTGCTCTTCATAAACACAACACAAAGTAAGCCACGACTCTAGAATGAAGATCAAGCCTAGCACAAATAGTTTTCTAGATCAAGTTCAACAAGCGCAAGATCAACAAATGGCTAGTCTAGCTCAAACAATTCAACCAATTGATCAACCAAGCTCAAGCAGTGAAATGCAAATTGTTCAACTTCAACCGGTTGTCCATCAAGCAATACCAAGGCACCACTTATTGGAGCAATAAGCAGGACTACATAATCATTTATGAGAACAAATGGAAGTGACACTTGTTTGTCATATGTGGTTGTGCTATGAAACAATACATAAACGAGTATATGAATTGTGCACTTATTCATCAAGACAACAACAATTAATTCACCGGGGAAAGCTTGCTGATAACAACATTTCCTCCTCCATGGTGTATTGCCTCGCTAGCTTCCTTAGTTCCTCGGTCGGTTGGCATGCAAGGAGTGGCGGTTTCCCTACTATTTGTTTGTCGCGTTCCATTAAATGGAATCTACCTTTTTTTAACTAGCAAGCCTTCAAGTGTCATCTCCACTTCCCTCATTGTAGGTCCTGTCTTCTCCCTTCAATTTTGTGCACATTGCTGCCATTGTGGCTATTTCTTGGATTTCACCATCTTCCTTCTCCATGACTTGAGGATCCAATATGTCAACCGGTCGGCCTACTCGCTACCCAAATGAAACAAAATGTGAAACAAGACCATCATCATCAACCGACCTATACACATATGGTATTTTTCGAGTAAGCAACTCTACAAGAAGAACACCAAAACTAAAAACATCACTCTTGTCTGTTAGTCGTCCATTGTAATAATACATTGGATCCAAGTAACCCATTGTTCCTTGAACTGCTGTAGTCACTCCTGTCTTGTCTATTGGGATATATCTAGAAGCTCCAAAATCTGAAACATTTGCAGCTAAAGCATCATCAAGAAGTACGTTGGATGACTTAATATCTCTGTGAAATATGGGCATTGAAGCAGATGCATGTAGATAGGATATCGCTTTGGCAACCTCGGCTGCTATCCTCATCCGATCATGCCATGGTAGTGACAATGGTCCTTCAACGTGAAGATGATGACAAAGGGTTCCATTAGAAATGAACTCATAAACTAGCAATGGGACTTCTGTCTCAAGGCAACACCCTAAAAGCTTCACCACGTTTCTATGGTTCACTTGAGAAAGAACGACAACTTCATTTATGAATTCATTGATTTCTCGTTGAACTACTATCTTTGACTTCTTGATTGCCACAACATGTAGATCTAGAATTCCTTTAAACACGACACCATGCCCTCCACCACCAATGATGCGAGTCTCGTCAAAATTATACATTTGCCTTCTCTATATCACATAAGGTAATTATCATTCTCTCACCGATGTCTGTGCTTCTTGATATTAACTGTTGCAATAGCAGCCCATGATTTTGCTTGAAAAATCTTTGTTTCATCTTCTTTAGCTTTTGAAGCGATTTTATGCATTATGTAGGGAGCACCAAGGGCTAGAAGCAAAAGACTTGTTCCACCACTGATTCCCAGCCCGATGCTTAAACCTAAGAAAAACAAATATAACGGGCACGTTCATGATCTTAGTGTAAAATAATATATCAAGCTGTGAATTTGTTTTGTGGGATAATATGATGCACATAGTGACTTGTAACCTGTGAAAGAATTCTTGATTACAATGCATCCCCCTTTTATGGAATAATTTCCAGAGCTTCCTTCAGGACATTGGCAGTGAAAACTTCCTGGAAAGTTTTGGCATATCCCATAGCACGAGTATGCTTCTTTGTTCTTGCACTCATCAATATCTAGGAAGTTTAAAACAGTGAAGTATGTTTTAAGTTCATGTCATAGTGTCAAGTACACGTACAGCTAGACTTGTAACTCTAGAACAAATAATCAGAAATGATTTCCATCTTATCATACCTCTGCATCCATTTGGGATGGAAGCATTGAAGATCTCTAATTTGGTTTTGGATAATTAGCGACACCTAAGGACTAATCTCTCGATGCTAAGTGTTTGACTAGATTGGAGATTGGTCGTGTCAACTTGGAGCATGGTGATCATGGATGATGGATCGAGGTGATCCAAAAAGTGATCAAGCATCCAACATGATGGAATTTGGAGATCAATTGACCCCAAGACAAAAGTATAACCATAGGGCTTTTGATTTCACACTCAAGACACCATAGAGGGTGTGAGTGGTTATAGGATCGATAAGCCGTACTATAAAGAGGGGAAACTTATCGTACATATCGGTCCTCCAGTGCCTTTAGGTTCAAAATACATATGCATGCATTCTAACCTAAAGAGCTAACTCCGTCCTTGTCGAAAATGTTTTCGAAAATGCTAACACATGGTGTCGGGGTGTTCTTCGACGTGTCGGCAACAAGAAACAAGTGACGGAAGTCGGTTTGGAGCAAGGGCGAAGAAACGGCAACACAACGATGGATTTTCGCAGCTCGGTCGGTCGGTGACCGGACTCACTGATCGGGCGAGGAAGAATCGGCCGACGCACGGTGACCGCGTCCGGCAGAGAGCATGTTTTCGGTGCTTCGGTCGAAGGCCGACCAGACAAGACCACCGACGGGCGCTTCGATGCGCTGACCGGAAGCACCGACCGGACGCGCGACCGGACTCAGTCAGTAGGGGGCCAGCGGGTCTCTTTGGGGTTGTCAGTTGTGACCGGACCCGCCGACCGGACTCACGGGTGAGTCCGGTCAGTGCGTCCGGTCAGGCTGATTTGTGCGTGTTTTGCACCCCAATGGCCACATTTTGTGGTGTGGCCTATATATACCCCCTTGGCCGGCTTGTGCTCTCTCTCTTGGTCATTTGAATCATTCCTAACACCCTAGAGCTGAGCAACAACACTCCCTCTCTCTCATTCTTGCTTGTGAGCTCCATTCTTGAGAGAAGAGGTGATCCAAGTGCATTTGCTTTGTGTTCTTGCATCTAGAGGCACTTGGGGATCGTTGTGAGCCGGTTGGTTTCTTGTTTCTCTTGGAGACACCGCTCCTAGCCGGCTTGGTGATTTGGTGGAGGCGTTGGCAAGAGTTGGTGATTGTTCTTGGCCACCTCCGGGCGAAATTGTGAGAGGATCACGTACTCCTCGTCGGGAAGACAAAGTGCAAGGAATACATTGCTCGTGCTTTAGGTACCTCACTTGTGAGTGGTGTGTTGAGGCTAGAAGGGCACCGCCTAGCTCAAACACCATCCTTGTGTTAGTCGGCACTGTAGGAGACTAGCTTGTCGGTGTACAAGTGAACTCCGGGTGAACAAATCGACTTGTTCATTGTCTTGGTGTTTGGATCATCACCTTCGAGTGATTGATATTTCATCTTCTTCCCGATGATTGGTTGACATCCTCTACACGTTGGTATATTGCTCTTACTTTTGTAGTTACCTTCCTAGCTTCGGCTGATGGTAGGAGTGGTTGCAGGCCCTGTTATTTGGACCGGACCGGACCGGCGGTCCAACCGGTAAAAGACCGAACCAGAGTCTCGGACGGTCCGGTTCACCTTAGAAGACCGGAATGCAATCGAACCAGAAAAAACCGGTTGAACCAGCCGGTTTTTGGCGGAACCGGTGAACCGGCCGGTTCCATACGAGCCGGACAGGTTTTGAAAAATCCTGCGTGCGGCAGCGTGCTCTGGCCTCTGGCTGGTGGGCAGAGGTGTGCATGCACCTGAGTGGAGCCGTGGTGGACCATGCAGCAGGCCCCACCTAGCTGCTGTGAACTGTGGTGTGCATGCACCGCGTGGAGCCGTAGTGATTTGTGATTAATTCTTTTTTTTTTTTTACAACAATTGATTAGAGTACTGGACAAGGGACATCGTATGCATGTGTACTGGCTTTTTTTTTTCTCTTATACCAGCTGATGTCATTGCTTTCTTTTACTCCAAAGTTTAAAACTTATTACATATGAGCTTTAACGAGACAAATAATATATCCATCTTAGTTATTTCAACAGGCTCCTCGCAATAGTGCAAATCTAATATTCTATTATAATGATGAGTATTTAAATTACTATTGGAGCAACATTTTGCGTCAATTTCTAAGTGCACCGTATATTCTTTTTTTTCATTCATATTTTCTACATAAAACAACTCTAGAGCTGGTTATATAATTGTGATTTTTGTCATCTTATTTTTGCCTTGACCAAATATATCTTTCTAATTATTTTTTGTATACTATTAAACTACACCGGTTCAAAGATTTGTGGCGGTTCAATACATCGGTCCAAAACAATCGGACGGCGGTTCAACCGGTTCTTAACGGTCGGACCCGTGAACCATCGAACCGAAGACCTCACCGGTTCGATCTCGGTCGGTCCTAATAACTTGGGTTGCAGGTGAGGTTGAAGCCGATGGCGTGGTAGCAGCCCGAGCTTCGATGCGAGCGGGTACCGGATGCTGATGTTGCCGCGAGCTTGTGGTGCAGTTCTTACCCGCCACACTGGTGGCTGCCACAGCTGGTGCTGCGCCGCCGAGCGGTGGGTGGTGCATCGGCAGCGTGGCAACTCTTTGCAAAGAACACTATGACTTCCATAACCTTCTCCATATGTGTGTAACTGTGCATGATAGATGGTGTGGACAGGTGTCCCTGGCTGAAAAAAATTCGATTTGTATGAAATTTGTAATGAGCAGGACTGCTCTGTGGCTGAAATGAAACAAAGGCGATGTAGATTATCTTTTAGAAGATGGCTATATGAAGAGTTGCAAAATCAATTAAGAAGACTTTATGATATCACATTTCATTGTGACATCGGTTCTGGGAAAGATAGTCCAAGATGGTCTCTGAAAAAAATCTAATAAATTTTCTGTTAAGTCTGTTTATAAACTTTTGTGCAATCATGAGTATGGCCAGAAGAATAAGAGAATCTGGAAGGCCCCAATCCCTTTAAAGATTAAAATCTTTGTCTGGTTATTAGAACAGAATGCTATTCTTACCAAAGACAATCTGATTAAGAGAAAATGGAAAGGGAATGCCATATGTGTGCTTTCTGTGCAGAAAATGAATCTATTAGTCACATTTTCTTTGAATGTGCAACTGCAAAATATGTGTGGAGTTTATTGGCTTTTGCCTTTGGAGTACAGTGTAGACCTGGTAATGCTGAACAGTTCTGGTACTGGATACAAAACATTTTCCCAAAAGTTGATAAGTTGCACATGCTGGGTTTGGCAGCTGTTTATTGGGCAATTTGGCGTACTAGAAATCTAGTCTGTTTTGTAAAAAAAAAAGAATACAATCTCCTACTGAGATCTTATGTTCGATCTGTTCATTCATATCATATTGGGCAGGTTTCTTAAAAGACGACATGAAGGAACAGGTGATCAATGGTGCGGAGGTGATCAAGACGACGGCACTCTCATTCCACAAGCAGGGAACTCAGGACTACGCCCAGGACAAGCAAATCATTCTCTTCGCAGGTGGAGATTGAAGAGAAGCCGGTGGAAGTCAGGCGGGCTATGTCATATGCCTTGGTCTTGCGTAGTCGTACTGTCTGAAAATGTAGCGCCACTGTTAGGGATTTCTAGGTGCAATGTCCCTCGTGTTACTGGTCTTAGTTCTTGCTGCATAACCCCTGGGAGGTTATTTTGTTGCAATGTTATCACGTGGTTATGGTAGATCGAACACTAGGGTATAAAAAAGACTGAACTATCTGTTAATTTCGTTGCGAAAGTAATGAAATTCGGTTTTACCGTTGTGGAAAAAAAATATGTGTGTAACTGCGTGTGTATGCAAAGACAAAAAGCACCACTATGCTTTTTAATTCGGCGCGCGGAGGAAGTTCGTTCTTCATTGTTTGTCCATGGAAAAACTTAGCTTTTTCTGTGATGCTCACGAAAGTTTAGTCGCACTAGTTGTCGCCGTGCGCCGTCGTCGTTGTAACACGCGGTGCCTTCCATTGACCAACTCAATCCATTTGACTGAGCCACGTTTTCGAAGTTAACGTTTTCAAAATACCGATAATTATATATTAAAATATATAAATATTTATGCTAAGTATTCAGTTTAAATTCGGAAAGATCTTTAAGTCTAGTTTTTTAATAAATTTATTCAGAGATTTAAATGTTGCACATATTTTCAACAAACCTAGTCAAAGTTGAGAATTTTTTGGCCCGGCACACTTCCCATAACGGCGTGCATTTTGGAGCGGAGGGAGTAGGTCGTTAAGAGCCTCTACAGGTTTCCACCTCTTTGCTGCAGAACAATTTGAGCTATTAGGGTGTGTTTAGCACCCAAAATTCTAGCCAAAATTTAGGATGGATGGGACATGCATGTCACATCGTCTGTAATTTAAAGACGCGTTTCGTTTGTTAGTGGTAAATATTATCCTACCATGGCGTAACTAGGCTCAAAAGAATCATCTCGCAATGTACATCTAAACTGTACAATTAGTTTTTATTTACCTAAATTTTATCTTTGGGCGGCAAAGCGTTTTTAGGTGTATTGAATGTTTTCGATGTGATAGGATGTGATGAGAATGCGAGAAAATGTTGGAGAAAAATTGGGGCTCTAAACACACCTAGAGTGATTTCTTCACATCACAATCGTTCGGGTCAGTCGCCTCCCCATCTCCAGAATTAAATGTGTGTCGCTGCCGGGCCTAGAAAAGTGCCAGCGAGCGGCCGTATGCAACGGTGCGGCAAGAGAGACTGAAGACTGATGTTGCAGTAGGGGCTGCTTGCCCCTCCTGATCTTTCAACAACAAAATACTGAGAAGACTAGATTTTTTTTCGAAAGCATGATTAACACGTTTTGCGTTAAGAGACTGAGAATACTAGATGCAACGCGCCTGCAGTTATAGTTATTGAAAAGTTAAACATTGTTATTTACATATTTTCTATTTGAAATTATTTATTGTTTTAATTTAATTTTTATATTGTGTTAGAAATTTAATTTTTATATTGTTAAAGAACTATAATTACTCTTTTTAATCCCTGGCTAAAACTTATAACTAGTCTTTCTCCCTCTTACTAACTTCAAATTTGATGATATTTTTTTCTATAATAATTTTATAAAAATCACAATCTATCAATTTTTTTGTTACATTTATTATTTTGATCATCTTTTCATGCGACTTTGTTTTATGAATCTAAAAATGACAACTTCAAACAACATTTTGAATGAATAAATGATTTCAGCTAAAAATCCATTAACATAAAAGTTTTAGAACTGATCAAGATCTATAACTTTTATTTTAAATCATTGTTTATCCGACAAAGTGGCGGTACAATGTTCAAATTCGATATCTCTCTCTAATAGTTTTATGAACTATGTGAAACTATATGAGATATATCAATTTGTGAATAATGTATACTACCACATTATCGAATAAAGAAATGAACAAAACAAAAGTTTTAGATATCAAAAAGTTGTGCAACTTTGTAGTTGGTAACTTTTTCATTTGAAATCATTTTGTCAAGCAAAACTAAATTCAAATGTAAATTTTCAAAAGACCTCATATGGAGAAATACAACAAAAATGAAAGTTGTAGATCTCGAAAAGTTATGCAAACTTTTATTTGATGACAACCTTTCCATTTGAAATCATTTTTCATGTAAAACTATGCTTGAATTTTGCAAATGAAAGCGAAAGTTGTAGATTTCAAAAAGTTATGCCACTTTATAGTTGACAACTTTTTCTTTTGAATCTGTTTAGGGTCTAAAACACTCAATTTAAAATATGTTCGGACACTATGAGAAGAAAGAAAATCCATTATAAATACAAATGAGTGAGGTGCAATGATTAGAAGAGTATGGCGTTAGGAGAAAGAAAATCCATGATAAATCCATTATACACTTTTTGTAGTAACCTTCTCTATCTCCATGTGTGTGTGCGCGAAATGATTAGGTACTACGTACACTTTGATTGAGACACTACTCAGGGTCTTGATCTGATAATTTATATGTGACTAGACTGAAGAATTTCGGCAGAGACCACAATCATCGTTCCTCGGTAGGTCAGTCGTCTCCAGTGAACGTGTCTAGCAGGCCAAGAAAGATCGCTCGGTCACTCCCAGTCCCAGAGCGCCACCGTGCGACGTACGGGCGACGTACGGCAAGAACCTTCAACAGTAGCTATAACTTCTTTTCGCAAAAAAACTATAACTTCGACGTGTTGCAAATTTGTGGTGCAGGATTATCACCAGAGAAAAATGTATCACTGCCGGACCTCTCCCTGTTCCCCTGCTCGGTCGCTTCCAGAGTGCCTAAGCAATTGCCAGGGCGGACCGTGTGACAAATGGGAGAGTAGCTTTGTCTGATACGAAAATTTTTCACTGTCCAGCAGCCTGTCCTACTTTCTACCTGATTTCTACTGCTATACTAGTCTCGAGCCCTTTGGTTCTACTCACAACCTTGTGTTGTATACTACTTCTTATTGATTTGATTTTAGTCTAAGGGTCTGTTTTGGACAGGTGAAACCGCTTCATTTAACCTGAGAATCGCAAGAATCAACGCCAAACAGAGTTTCTGGCCGAGCGATTCGGAACTGGAAACGTTTGGTGCTTGCTTCGTAGACGGACAAAACAACGGCAGCCCACGCTAGAGGAATAACACATATCATCACCTGCTCCAGTTTAAACGCTGAACTTGGACACCTCTTGCTCTTGTCGTGCGTGCTCGACGACCGGCCGGCTTGCATACCCTCTGGCCTTAGGCTGCTGGCCATCAGCGCCTGCTGCTCTGTAAATTATAAGCACTGACAGACCTACAGTTTTCTGGGGAAAGAAGTGCGTGTGCCGCTTTGGGCTCCAACAGTGCTACCATAATCTTACTGTGTTGATTGTATCGTATATCTGGCGGTTTTAGCCTTCAGATCGTCAAAAACAGGCTATAATAAGCAGCCACAGGCTTACCTGGTGCCAGCCTTCGCAGCCAACCCCACCACTAGATCAGTACATTTCCATTCCCAATTCTAGATTGGGCTTGGAGATGCCTACTTTCAAGTCCAAATGTACGTTGCTATTATATATTATATATATATTGAAAATTGAAATTATGCAGCATTAATTACCTAAACAAGAATGCAGTGTTGCATAAGGTCGATACATCACCGATACCGTTGTTTGAGCAAATAAGAGGGTGAATTAGGATAAACATCTCACATGTGTTCAGGTAACAAATAATAAGCATAGGAAATACAGGCATCTATTACATTTATGAATGAAAATATACACAATCGAATCAACAAAATGCATTTCATTAAAAAACTCTCAACATACTATATTTAACGAGAACAGAGGATCTGATAGATTTTTATTGTCTTGATGTGCCGTGTGGAATTAGAAATGACTATATCAAGTGCACTGCTTGTTCATAGTTGTGACAAAGGTTCACCGAGGATAGCTTGCAGATAACAAAATTTCCGCTTCCATAGTGTATTGCCTGCTAGTTTCCTTACAATCACGACCGGTTGCCATGTAATGAGCTGTAGCTTCATCCCCACCATTCCTTATAGGTGTTCGATTATATTGAACCTGCCTTTTCTTGACTAGCAAGCTTTCAAGGGTCATCTCCACTTCTCTCATTGTAGGCCTATCTTCTCCCTTTAATTTTGTGCACATTGCTGCTAGTGTGGCTACTTCTTGGATTTCTCCACTTTCCTCCTCCATAACTTGAGGATCAATTATGTCGGCCAGTTTGCCTTCAGCGAGCAGTGAGACAAAATGTGAAATAAGACCATCATTGTCGTGACCTATAGACATATGGTTTTTCGAGTAAGCAATTCTACAAGAAGAACACCAAAGCTGAAAACATCACTCTTGTCAGTTAATCGGCCCGTGTAATAATACATTGGATCCAAATAACCTACTGTTCCTTGAACTGCCGTAGTCACTCCATTCTGATCAGTAGGGATATATCTAGAAGCACCAAAGTCTGAAACCTTTGTTGTTAAAGCATCGTCAAGAAGTATGTTTGCAGACTTAATATCTCTATGAAATATTGGCATTGAAGTAGCTGAATGCAGATAGGATAGCGCTTTGGCAACTTCAGTTGCTATCCTCATTCGATCATCCCATGGTAATGATACGGGTCCATCAATGTGAAGATGATGACTAAGGGTTCCGTTTGAAATGAACTCATAAACTAGCAATGGGACTTCTGTCTCAAGGCAGCATCCCAAGAGCTTCACCACATTTCTATGGTTTACTTGAGAAAGAACTGCTACTTCATTTATGAAATCATTGATTTCTCTTTGTACTACTATCTTTGACTTCTTGATTGCCACAACTTGCAGATCTAAAATTCCTTTAAACACGACACCATGGCCTCCACCACCAATGATGCGAGCTCTATCAAAATTGTTTGTTGCCTTCTCTATATCTCGTAAGGTAATTATCATCCTTTCACCAATGTCAGTGTTGCGTGATATTAGCTGTTGCAATAGTAGCCCATGATTTTGCTTGAAAAATTTATGTTTCATCCTCTTCACCTTTTGCAGCTTGATTTTACGCATTAGGTAGGGGCCGCCAAGGGCTAGAATCAAAAGACTCGTTCCACCTCCAACTCCTAGTCCGACGCTTAGACCTAATAAAATAATGACATGACACATTTATGATTCAATGGAAATAGTATATCGAGCTGCTTAAATGTTTAATATCTAAATGAGGGTGAGAAAAATTTGGTATGTTTCAATGAAGGCTTTATAACCTGTAAAGGAATTCTTGATTGTAATGCAACCCCCTTTTATGGAAGAATTTCCATAGGTTCCATCTGGGCATTGGCAATGGAAACGTCAGGGAAATTTTGGCATTTCCCATAGCACGAGTATTCTTCTTGGTCCTTGCACTCATCAATGTCTAGAACATACTCCATATTTAATTAAAGGCAGGAAAATAATTGAACTCAATATGTTAGAAAAGATCTGTGTGTTTGAGGATCTGTTAAGTTGTTTTACTAAACTGCAAGACTATTTTCTTGGCAAAAAGGTAAATCTATAAGAGAAAATTAGGTCAAAAGGAAAAAGGAACAAGATATTTAAACAACAAAAAGTTATGCTATACTTGTTTGCTACTACTTTAGCTAGACAAAATGTATGATGCCTTGTTCTAATCGATTTCTTAAATTATGTCTTTCAATATCTTTTCGAAAAGATATATGCAATATACAAGGATGGACCTATATATCAGTAGATTTGTATCTAAATGCAGTTATGTTGTTATATATCACGGTACCATGAATCCTATAAATAGGCTCAAGTCCATTTTTTTTCAACATTCAATTTGCACGAGAATCAATTTTTTGACCCTAAATTATGAAACCAGATATCAAACGCCCTCTAATGGTGAAAACCAGACAATTTTGGTCCTTCAACTAGTTTGAAAGCAGGTTTAATTTCGTATTTCTAAAATAATAATATGATATAATCTCTAAATATTCATAACTAGTTAATTTTTAAATCAGAAAACCATGAAACTAGTATTTTTTTTAATATTGTTATTGTCTTTTCATACCCAATATGTAGTGATTTCGATATTATTTATTCATGTTCCTAGTGTTTCATTGTTTATATTGTCATTTTGTACTCTACTTTATGTAGATGGCATGAGTAGTTGGTTCGAAACCAATAACATATTTAGTTAGGCAATCAACATGAAGTAGAGCACCAGCCATATGCAACGCCTAAAAGGGAGCATGGTTTCTACGAGGTTGGTGTTTTCTTCAGCATATTTCAGTGTACTTATAGTCTACTACATTTGTATAGGTATGATGCCTATTGCAAAATGATAATTTATGACTATGAAACAATAAAATAAGAATTTTTTTAAGAGCTCAGAAATAAATAAGTTTCAAATAATTTTAAGTAGATCACTAATAGACAGATAACATTTTTAGAAAAAAAATGTACTTGTTTTTATATTTTGTGATTTAAAGTGCAAAATTTACAATTTTGTGATATTGCCATATTTTATTATTTTTAGAAAATAGGAAGCCACATCTAGACCAACTAGGACCAAATTTGTCTAGTTTTGGTACCCGGAGGGCATATATTAACTGGTTTATGAGGTTATAGTTAAAAAATCGGAAGGTTGAGACTGGGAAATAATGGACTTTTTACCCCCTATAAATAGAATCCAATAAAATAGTGTTGAAATCTATGGTTTGACAATCATGTTATTTTCCAACATATCAAGTGTAAATTATAACCATGTTTTCTATTTGCAACGTGTGTACCTTTGCATCCATTTGGATGGGAAGAGTCGCCTGTATAACCAGTGTTGCATTGGCAAATAAAACTTCCTGGTGTATTCTTGCATTGACCATAGCAAATATAGGTATCTGGATACTTGCATTCGTCAATGTCTAAACAAACACGTACAATGAGATTAATTAAGCAGGGAAAAACGAGGGTTGTATGTAGATTCATGAAGATGGGGGAATATATGTAGTATACCTTGGCATCCACCGGGAATGTAAGGATTGCCGTGATAACCCTGGGAGCATTTACACATATACCCACCATGGGCCTCGCCACCGAAGTCTTGGCAATAGCTGTGGGTACTGCGACACTCCGGAGCTGTGATCATATTTGTCGGACATCTAGAATTATTAACTATCCAGTCTAGCGTGGCCGGAAGCGCATGAGGACGACCTTCCCCATAAAACAAGCCCCAATCATAATGGTAAATCTGGTCGACGATGTACACAGAAGGAGCAGTGCCTATTGGTGGGCTAAAGCCGGCGATCGTGTTGATCTGGATGGTGTGAGGCCTAGAACGATGCTGGCCTGACAGCAGGCAATGCCCGAGCAGCTCCCATTTCCCACACTACGGAGTTGTGACAAGCCTAGTGATGGGCAGAGAGCAGTGCAGGAACTCAGCGAACTGTTGTTGTTCTCACCTCCCAGGATGGTCACCTGGATGTCGCACCCAATCGCCTGGAGCATATTTGTCGACTCGGACAGGAAGTAGGGGCCGTTCTTTGGGAGACCAGTCCCCATGTTCTGGTTGCGTTCTGGCCGTAATTGGGATCATCGAAATAAGACAGCTCCACGCCGGTGCTGTTGATGCGTACCGTGCTGTCTTCAATAGAGATGTCCAGCACTTGCACGGTGCCGTCGCCGAGGAACAGCTCCGGCGGATGGAAGGAGTGGTTGCAGGTGAGGTTGAAGCCGCCGCCGGCGTGGTAGCAGCCGGATTCGATGCCGAACGGGTATGGGATGCTGATGTTTCCGCAGATTCTGGTGCAGTTACTACTCACCGCCCCGGTGGCCGCTGCAGCTGCTGCTGCCGCGCCGCCGAATGGCAGGAGCATCAGCAGCATGGCGACTGTTGCACCTAACGCCATGACTCCACTAGTAGTAACCTTCTCCTTCTCCATGTGTGTGTATAAATAATAGTCTTTTTTCCTGGTAGGGGAAGCATTCCTCTCGCTATATTCATACATAGATTTGTGGTGTAGGACCGATTACTCCAAAAAAAAGAAATCATAAAGTCAATTTGTCAAAGTCGGTCTGAAGTAGGATAGGCCTCCGGTTTCCATCTAATTTCGTTGCAGCTAGAATTAGGCCAGCTAGACTGAATTTCGGTCCATCACGTACGCATCGCCGGTCGGTCAGTCAGTCAGTCGTTTCTTCACCTTCTCCCGTTTCTGCCGTGACTAGCGCGCTGCTTCAGTTTGAAGGAACGAACGTCATAATACGACCAAAGAAAGGGGTGAATCGGGCCAACAAAAAAAATCTTTTTTCTTTGAGCATGCCAACAAAAAAAAATCATTGTTAAGGGGCCCAACGCCCCAACGTGTCTACCTACTGGCCAATCGTTATGGGGTGTTCGAGTTCAAAAAAAAATCGCTATCTGGTGTTCTAGATACAGTCTTTTGACCCACAAATTATCACAGATCACATACATTGTCACAAAATAGCTTGTAATTGTTAGAAAGGGTCTTTAATGACCCACCTTCTATGATGAAAGATAAACTTCTAATTGTCATAGAAGGCGTCATCTCATCTATGACCCGCCGGGCTGCTCATCCTGGATTTGGTGCTGCTGGCGGAGGCTGTGTCTTGTGGGCGGAGGAACGGTCTTGGGGGTCGGAGGAGCAGATCAGGAGGGAGGAGAGAGAGACACAAGGTGGGTGGGGAAAGTGTATGACATGTGGGCCCCACCATTGGGTAGTTGGGATAGAGGATGATATAAAATATGGATGGATGTGATAAAAATTGGTCTAGAAGATGGTGATACGTACTGACGCGATGTCAGCATGGGGAATGGCCTGATCTTCACGGCAGTAGGTCAACGAACAAGATAACTTGATACGGGGCAGTGGAGATAACTTTGCTAAAGACAACAGCGGAGATAACTTGCTGAAGATCAGCGGTAACTAGCTTTATACCGGCCAAGGTTAGATGCGACCAAGCGATGGGGAGAGAGGCACGAAACCGCGAAGACTTGACTCGATCTCCAAAGCGACCGCAGAACCACAACCGAGGAGCTAATCCACACAAGGCGAGGCAGCCGTCTTTGGAACTCATAAAGCACGAACTAGTGGACCTCGGAGAGATCTCTTCACAAGTCCAAGTAGAACAAGAAAGAACAAGGGTTGAGTAAACACTTTCGAGGCAGCTCGGTTGCAATATCTTTGGAATAATCTCAATTCATCAAAAGTTGTTCATAGCTTACACATAGGGGGTATTTATACTAGGAACAAGTCTCTTGGATAGCTATGTACTGAAGTCCCCACGTTGGAAGGTGGAAAGCCAATTGGTGGAGGATTCACAAAGTGGTCTTGAATTCTTGCGCAGCTGTTGGTCTCAGAGCGGTCTTCAATGTTTTCCTCATAACTCCTTGCTCAGAAGTGCAAATGATGAACCGTTGGATGTGTTGGAAAGCTAACTCGATAAGCTTTCACACCATGTGCCTCTTGCTTCACAAATTGCTATGGATTGGTACAGTTTTGCACGAACATTTAGACTTCAAGCAAACTGTTGACTCACGGACCAGCATGCACTAAAACTGGTCGGACGTCTTGATGGAAACTCGAAACTGGTCGGGGTTGGAAGCATTGGAAACTATACTTCAATAGCTTTCCAACAAGTCCTCTTGGGCTTTCATAGCTTTTGTGAGTCAAAAGATATGACTATTTCTTTCGGACGGTTCTGCAGGACTGGCTTGGTGCGAGCGTGATACTTCTCTATGTTCACCCTCCTTGTGGGTTCTTGTTATCCTCCTTGTTGAACCTGAGCAATAGCAACATACACAACTTAGGTAGTATATAATTCTCAATAATGTTATAATGGACTTCACAAAGTAGTGCGTTCACCTTGTGTTGTAGTTTTATAATCAGTCCATCAAAGACTTTGGTTGACATAGTGATCAGAGAAGTAGCTAGTGAGGTCGAAGAGGTCGCTGGAGTGGTCGGTGAGGTAGCCATGGTTGGGGTGGTCATATCATCCTCCCTCCCTTGAAAAGGAGTCGTCCTCGACTCTATCATTTGTTGTCCAAATAATTGTGCGAGGCGAATGACTTGTAATGTTATGACAACACCACGATCTTCTTCTTCCATCATAGCAAGGTGTTTGAATCTAGAATCATACAAACCAAGTAGTAGCCCTATAGGTGGAAATCTAAACAATATGGAAATAGGTTTAGCTTTCACCTTGAATGGATGTCTTGACCAAATGGTGAATGTTAATTGCCCCGGCATGGTCACATCATCCTCCCTCCCTTGAAGAAAAGTCGCCCCTCGACTTTTGTTTACCTGAAATCAGTTTAGACAAAAACAGGAGAGGGTGGATGTACATGGCAATTCCAATAATCTTTCACTTTATTCCGTTCATTTATTCCACTATAATTCATATTCACATTATTTGTTTTTCCATGTAAGAAACATTCTCTCAACTTTGGCCAACCTGAAAATAACTTTGAAGATGGGAGAACAAGAATTTCTTCTACACCAATTATTTGATTCATGTTATCATGTTTCATCTTTGCAATGTCAAACTTTCGATCAAATCGATGTTGAGCATTCATGGCATTCCAAAAATTATCGGTATATGAAGTCTTGCAAGGAACTTTCAAAGCTCAAAGACTCTTATCAAAATAAAATGCAGTAGTTGTGTCAACATGAGATTCAATCAAATCAGCACAAAGGTTTTGATTATGTTCTATTGCTGAAAACAAGATATGATGAGTATCTAATTCTACATTACCAAATTTATTTGCAACCAAAGTATCAGATATATGAGTGTAAAGTATCATGCATATGAACCACATCAAACCATAGAAAATATCATGTATAACTGAACATTGGTTTTCAACTTGTAAAATTTCAGCATAGGAATGATCATGTGACACTACCAAATCAGCACAACTATCATGGTCAATTTCATTTGAAAAATGTGCTTCAAAGACAATGTCTCACCATTATATTTTGAAAATTCAGATCTGAAACATTTTCATTACCTTTTAGACTTTGTGATGGTAGAAGTATCATGGATTGCATCTCTGAAAACTCACCACTTTCCTCATCATGGTTCATGTTTTCGGCAGCAAACGATTGATTGATTGAATGGCTGCCTTCTTATATCTCTCAACAAGTATGGAGTTGTCATCAACAACCATCTCTTCCGTATGCTCATCGTAAACCTGCACATTTGGGAAGAAAACACTAGAGATAGAGATGAAAGTGTTAGTGTCAAAAGTATCCTCACATGACTTGTATTCTAAATCTCTATTTTTCTGTGGTGTATCTCACGCTCTCTCATTTTTTTATACTCTCATTGTCATAGTGGGTGGAGTCACACAACTCCCTTTTACTTTCACTCTCTCTCGGTTTGGGTATGTGGCTCTCATTCTCATATGGGTTTTGATGCACAATCATTTCAGCATCTTTGAAGCAAACATATATGTATGTGTCATACTTCAAGTTCTCTAACGGCATTTGTCGGGACCTAAATATTGGGCCCCGGAGACATTCTCCAACTATGAGAATCTGTAGGCCCGCCAAGGCCGATAAAACTGGCCTCGCTATCATCCCAAGACGGAAGGATGGCCCGACGGACGATGGACCAGGCCATTGGCCACGCACGCTCACATGACGACGGAATCGCCCACGGACGGCCCACAAAGCAGCCCAAATGGAGTCACCACGACGTAAAAAGAGCTCATCACGCCACGAAAGACAAGGTCAAGGACCTCCGCCAAACAACGAACCATGACGTTCCACGCCGACAAAGAGCCAACCCATGGCTCGGACTCGACCACACATCTCCGTTTTCGTTCGAGGTGGCCTAGCTCACCAGCCGGGAGAAATCTCGCCGCCCGAGGGGCCTAGCTCACCACCCGGCGCCAAAACTCCGCCGCCCGAGGGAGACCGGCTCTCCATCCCGGGCGAGGTAAACCTAACCAGCCCATCGGGGGACGCGCACCACGGGCGTGGGAGGTTCCGTCTAGAGGAAGGGGAAACCGCCGATTCAATGCGGTTGCACGACGGCGGAGGCGCCGTGCCATCGACACGCCGATCCAAATCGAGCTTGCCGAATCGTCTCCCCAATCCGACCGATGGGGACTTAAAGCTGAACCGCTGACGTGCCACGCCACCCGCAAGACGGGAAACCGGGGATGACTTTGTTCATTTCCCGAGCACCGTCAAAACGCCCACGTTGGGCGGACCACCGGGCACGACACGCATAGCCGCGAACGGCGGGGCGGCCCTCGCCATGCGAACCGTGAGGGGCGCCTCACGGGGCCCTCGGGGCAGCGCCGGACCAGGACGTCCACCATCGGACGACGCGCGTGTTCGTCAGCGACATCCAAGCGGCCGACCCTCGGGCGGCGCACATGCAACCGTGCAGCCTCGAATTAGCCACCTAGGTGTCCACCGGTGTAAACATTATCTCTCTCCTTCTCCTATAAGGGGAGTAATGCCTCATTAGAAAAGGGATTCGAGCCCGCTCAACTCCGATTCACGCGGAGGAAAGCGCACACCACCACCATCACCATAACCACGATCGTGGGGCTTGAGACCAGCGTCTCTCCCCGCGGCCGCCTCGAACCCCTACGCAGGCTCACCTTTGAGCCGAGGTAACACGGCAGACACACCCCCGCCGGGCGTAGGGCCCCATTGGCTCGAACGGGGATAAACCGCTCCGTCCCGTGTCCATCTTGCGCTCGCCATCGAGGGAGGGGGCACACGGCTTATAAATTCTTTATTGCCGCACCGAGGCACCCACCGCTCGAAACGCCCGGCGGTTGGCGCGCGGTAGGGGCCCGCCGTGTGCTGTCTGCATCTCCATCGCCCTCATGGCGTTTCCGCCTTCTTTTCCACCCCGCCGCCGGAGCACGAGCCCCGCGCGAACACCACCGTTCTTTGGAACACCGGCATTTGTGGCGCCGCCACAACTACGAGATGATCCTTCCGCCCGACGCACCGGTAGAAGCGGGAGGGCGCATCGCGCCGCGGGCGAGCCCATCATCACGCCGCCGCGCAAGGCGGGCAAGGCGGATTCCATCGCCGCAAGGCGCGCCCAAGCAACGGATTCTCGAATCCGCCGATGTATCCCCGGCGCCGACTTCGCGTAAGGGCTCCCAGAACCCTAGGCCCCGGAAATACCTTACCCGCCACCCGCCGTGGTAGGGTACCCCGAAACCCTAATCGCCGAGAAAACGCCTCCGCTCGGTCATACCGAGGAGTCCGGTGAATCCTCGCCGGCGTGAAACCTCGCCGAAGCCTTCGCCAGAGAGCACGAGCCGGACCACCCGCCGCTCCATGAGAGCGTTATCCCATGGACATTCACTTTCGGAGGAGCGCATCCTCGCGGAGGATGCGGGACGACCCCGTCATGCCACCCCTCCGGGTTCAATCGGGGCCCGGTCCCGAGCCGAGGGACTCGCTCTACCGCTCGGAGAATCAAACTTCCTCCGCACGTCGGGCGCTCCGTGCACCAACGATGAGGACGAATACTACGACCCCCGCGGGAATGCTTCAACATCGAGGTCCCGCCACAGGATGGTGGTTCACCACGCGTCTCGGCCGAAGATGACGCGGACGACGCCCGCCACGACGAGCTCCGGCGCGGCGGCTTCGCCCCGGTCCATCCAGCGGCGCGGGCACCGCCGCCAAACGCCCGCCACGAGATCTGCGAGAACGGATCCGGCGAGTCCGCCCCGACCCGACGACCGGAGCAAAACATCCGGGCCGAGCGGCTCGTAGCGGCAGGCCCCGCGAGGGCACCTCGGGGCTAACGACGGTGGGACGCTGGGCGGACCTATCGGGTACCTCAATTCACGGCATAGCGCCCCGTTTCGGCGAGCCGCGTCTCAACGTGGCGGCGCCGCCATCTTTGGGCGCGAGAAATGCCGAGCCTCCACCACCGAGGGTAGGGCGATACGGGAAGGCCTCCGTCAACTCCTTGACAAGGCGGCGGTGCAACAGGCAGAGCCGCTTCCCGATCGGGCCGTGGCGACGCCGCGACGAGGAATCTGGACGGTCGGCAGGTTCGCCCCAGCCCGGTCAGCCGAGCCCGGCAAGGCCAATCCGGGAGCCGGGCGACAACCGTGCAACCGCCCTCGGGTTCGGGAACGCATCGAAGACCCACACCATGCCGCAGACCGGAGGCGCCCGACCTCGGGATCGTCGCGGCAGCGGGCTCGCCACGAAGTGGCTCGCCTCGGGGACAACAAGCGGGACGAGGCGCACGTGCAGGTCGAGAATCGGGTACTCCGATCCGCGGGGCCTCAAGCCTTCACAAGGGACATCGTGAGGGCGCCACTCCTGCGCGTTTCAGCCCCGAGCCATCTCGAGAAATACGGGAGAGACTCGCCCCGAGGTATGGCTGGACGACTATCTACGGGCGTGCGGCCGCAGGCACACGATGACAAAGTGATAATCGTAAATTTGCCCCGTGCCTCTCCGAGTCCGCCAGAGCTTGGCCGAACACCTTCCACCCAACCTCATATCAAATCGGGCGGACTTGGTGAGAACCTTCCGTAACTTCCGTGGCACGTACCTACGCCCGGTAACTCGTGGATCTCCGAAACGCCGACAAAAAATCCGATGAATCCCGCTACGACTACATCCGCGCGCTTCTCCAAGCCGCGACCGAGCTCCCTAATGTGACGGATTCGACGTCATCGGGGCCTTCTTGGCCGGCACCACTTGAGACCTCGTGAAGAAGCCGGGCGCCGGACTCCAACCGAGGCGAACGACCGATGGACATCGCCACCAAGTTTGCTAGCGGTGAGGAGGTTTGTCGGGGCTCGTTCAATCGGGGGCTCGGGCAAAGGGAAGCGCAAGGAAGAGGAACCCGAAGGATCTCAACCTCGGGAAAACAAGAAGAAAAAGAAGAAAGATAAGAGCCGCAAGGGCAGGGCCATGCCGCCCAAGCGACGATGAAGACATGGTGGCTGCGGTCGACCGCAAGGGGGCCCCCGACCCCCGCCACAAGAAACCTTCGATGACATGCTCAAGAAGCCATGCCGTAATCACAGCGCTACCCTACCAAGCATACCCCGGGAATGCAAGAGGGTGCGCCAAAGACTTTGCTAAGGCTGAAGGCCATCGCCGAGGGTGAAGAGGAAGAGGCTCCCGAGGGTGGCGCCAAGGGCAACGCAGGAGTTCCCGAAAGTGAACAATCGCTTCATGATCTTCGGGCGGCAAAGACAAAGAACATGTCGACCGCGACAAATAAGAAGAAAGTCGCCTGGAGGTACGCCAACCGAACCAGCGATCCCGGCTGCGCAAGTGGTCGGATCAAGCCATCACCTTCGACGGTCGGATCACCCCAAAGACATCCCTAACCCGGGGGCTTATCCACCGGTGGTGGATCCCATCATCGCCAACACTCGGCTCACCAAAGTCCTCATGGACGGAGGGAGCAGCCTCAACCTCATCTACGAAGAGACCCTTGACCTCCTCGGGGTGGACAAGTCCAAGATCCGTCCCGGGAGGGCCGGCATTCAATGGTGTTGTCCCCGGCAAGCGGCTAAAGCCCCTTGGGCAGATCGACTTGCCGGTATGCTTTGGAGACCCCTCGAACTTCGGCGGGAGACTCTCACATTTGAGATTCTTGGGGTCCGCGGTACTTACCACGCACTCCTCGGGCGGCCTTGTTACGCCAAATTCATGGCTGTCCCGAACTACACGTACCTCAAGCTCAAGATGCCGGGGCCGAAGGGTGTCATCACGACTGGCCCCTCGCACCATCATGCATACGAGTGCGGCGTGGAGAGCGTGGAGTATGCCGAGGCACTCGCCATTGCCGAGGCACTCATCGCCGATGCGAAGAGAAGCTTTGACGAAATCACGATCGAGCATGAGGCCAAGCGCCGCTACTGGAACTTCGAGCCCTCCTCGCTCACCAAGAAGATCCCACTCGATCCCAAGAACCCGAAGGAGAAGCCGCCGACCATCGCTCGGACCTGGATCCGAAATAGGAAGCCGTGCTCGTCGACTTCCTCCGCGCAATGCCAAGACGTTTGCGTGGGGACCCTCGGACATGCCGGCATACCGAGGGATGTCGCCGAAGCACTCCCTAGACATCCGCCGGGCTCAAAGCCAGTCATGCAGCGCTTGCGCCCGTTTTGATGACGCTAAGCGGAAGATCATCGGTGAGGAGATCCACAAGCTACCGGAGGCGGATTCATAAAAGAAGTATTCCACCCCGAGTGGTTAGCTAATCCCGTATTAGTAGAGAAAAAGAATGGGAAATGGCGGATGTGCGTGGACTACACTAGTCTAAACAAAGCATGTCCGAAAGTTCCTTCCTTTGCCCCTCGAATCGACCAAATTGTCGACTCCCTTTGCGGGATGTGAAACGTTGTCCTTTCTTGACGCGTATTCGGTTATCACGGATCAAAATGAAAGAGTCCGACCAGCTTCGCGACCTCGTTCATAACACCCTTCGGGATGTATTGCTACCTCACCATGCCCTTCGGGCTGAGGAACTGGGGCAACATACCAGCGGTGCATGCAAACCATCTTCGGGAACTCATTGGAAGGATCGTGGAGGCCTACGTCGGCGACATAGTGGTCAAATCCAAGAAAATGTGGGACCTCGTGGGTGACCTCGGGAAACCTTCGAGTGCCTAAACAAGAAGGGAGTCAAGCTCAACCCCGAAAAATGCGTATTCGGGTCCCCCGAGGAATGTTGCCGGGCTTTATTGTCTCTCAACGAGGCATCGGAAGCAAACCCGACCAAGGTTGACGCAATCACCAAGATGGGTCCGATCCAAGATCTCATGGGAGTACGAAGGTCATGGGCTGCTGGCTTCATTAAGCAGGTTCATCTCACGCCTCGGGGAGAAGGGCCTGCCCCTCTACCGGCTCCTTCGCAAGTCCGAGCGCTTTGCGGACCCCGAGGCGAAGAGGCCCCTCGGCAACCTCAAGAAGCTCCCGACAAACCCACCGGTCCTGGTACCGCCAAATCGGGAGAAACCCCGCTCTTATACGCCACCGGCACTACCGGGTGGTCGGCGCGGTGGTCGTAGTGGAGCGTCGGGAAGAGGGGCACACGTTGCCGCATAACGCCCGTTTACTTCATCGCTGAAGTGCTTTCCGACACCAAGACGAGGTATTCGCGAGATGCGAAACCATCGTATGCCATCGTACAACGCGAAGGAAACTTCGTCACTACTTCCTCGCGCACCCCGTTGCCATGGTGTCCTCATTCCCCCCGGGGAGATTCTCCAAAACCGAGAGGCCACGGGAAGAGTGGCGAAGTGGGCGGTGGAGCTCATGGGCGAAACTATATCGTTCCCGCCCGCAAGGCGATCAAATCCTAGGTCCTAGCCGACTTTGTGGCGAATGGACCGATACGGCTACCCCCCGCACCCATCCATGCCGAGTGCTGGACCATGTATTTCGATGGATCCATGATGAAGGCAAAGTGGGGGCTGTTTTGCTCTTCATCTCACCCCTCGGGGTTCACACGGTATGCCATCGCATTTGCATTTTCTGCCTCCAACAACGCCGCAGAATACGAGGCGCCTGGTCAACGGTCTCCGGATCGCGGCGGACCTCGGAATCCGACGGTTGGAAACCGGGGATTCGCGGTTGGTCATCTACCAAGTCATGAAGGCCTCGGCGTGCCACGACCGAAGATGGAGGCCTATTGTCGGGAAGTGCGCAAATTGGAGGAAAAGTTCCACGGGCTTGAGCACAAGCATACGCCGAGACGCTACAACGAGGCCGCTGGATGAACCAGCCAAGGTCGCAGCAACCCGAGGTACCGTTCCCCGAACGTCCTCACCCGAGACCTCAATGAACCCTCGGTCAAGTACACCCCCTCGGAAGTACCCCCGGGGCTCACGAGGGCAGCACACGCCAAGCCGCACCCGGGCCATGGCGGTCGATCGAGACCGACCGAGAGAGCCTCTAGTGGAGTACCTCACCCGAGGAGAGCTACCCGAGGATAAGACCGAGGCCCGCCCGCTTGGCTCGAAGGGCAAAATCCTTCGCGCGCTGATTGGAGAAAAAGAGAACTCTACAAGAGAGGGGCCTCGGAGTATACATGCGGTGCATACCCCGGGTGAAGGCAAAGAACTGCCGAGGACACTCACCGAGGGAGTGTGGCCATCACGCCGCCCGAGGACTCTAGTCGGTAAAGTCTTCGTGCAAGGCTTCTATCGCCGGCCCTCGGCGGTGCGAGACGCGAACCAAGTCGTGCGTGCACTGCAAGGAATGCCAATTCTACGCGCAGGACGACGCACCTCCCAGCTCAAAGCACCGCAAACCATACCTCTTACGTGGCCATTTGCGGTGTGGGGACTCGACATGATTGGGCCCGGAAAAAAGGGCTTCCGGAGGACACACTCACGCCCTAGTCGCCATTGACAAGTTCTCCAAATGGATCGAAGCCCGAGCCGTGGTGAACCCTCACACGGGGAAACGGTGAAATTCTTTACGGATATCATTTCCGTTTTGGAGTCCCGAACTCCATCATCACGCATAACGGAACCAACTTCGTGGGGAAGAAGTTCCTCGACTTTTTGCGACGACTATGGCATCCGAAAGTGGATACCTCGGCCGTAGCTCACCCGAAGACCAACGGTCAAGTAGAAGCGTGCCAACGGCATGATCCCGCAAGGGCTCAAGCCGAGGATCTTCAATCTGCTGAACCAATACGGGGAAAAGATGGTACCAAGAGCTGCCGTCGGTTCTATGGAGCCTTCGAACAACGAAAAGCCGAGCCACGGGGTTCAGCCCTTTCTTTCTAGTCTATGGGGCTGAGGCAATCTTGCCCACAGACATCGAATATGGGTCCCCGAGGCTGCGAGCCTACACCGAGCAAGACAACCAGCGGGTGAGGCAAGACTCCATTGACCAAGTTGATGAAGCCCGAGACGTTGCGCTCCCGCACTCAAAGCAAGATACCAACAAGCTCGCGCAAAGTATCACGCCAAGCGGTTTGAAGCCCGGGAGTTCCAAGTCAACGACCCCGTGCTCAGCCGAAGACGGACAACAAAGGGCGTCACAAACTCACGCCACCTCGGGAAGGGCCTTATTTCATCGCCGAAATATTAAGGCCCGGGACCTACAAGTTGAAGAACGAAAAGGGCGAAGTCTACTCCAACGCTTGGAACGTAGAACGACTACGCCGCTTCTACCCTTAAAATCTACACTAGAAGTCAAACACATGAGTTTTTTTCACTCAATAAAAGATCTACATCTTTTACTTAAAAAAGTGCTTCTCGTGCAAACCTTAAGGGAGTCTTAGCCTCGCCCAAAGACAAGACTAAAACTCCCTCGAGGGCTACATGGGGGACCCCCTCGGGGACCCCCTCCCTTCCTTTTTCAAACTTTTTTTTTTTCGAAGAAAGTTTTTTGCGCATTCTCGAAACAATCGTTTAAGTTGCGAAGGTCGCTCACGCACAAATCCAAAGCAAGATAACCGAGGCAAACGGACCGCCCTAGTGGCATCCGTATGGACGCGCGATGGCGTCCACGGTTACCATCTCGCAAGTGGAGAAAGCAAGCGACCCGCCACACAATAAATGAACAAATTCGAGAAACGTAACATAAACATAAATGCACCGCCAAGGCCACGGACCTCGGGCGGCGCCATTGTTTATATACATCCATCTCACAAGCTCCAACTTTTTCATACAAGGAGAGGTCGGGGGGGGGTGGGCTTCATCCACTTGCGCCTCACGGCCGGCCCGACGAGGAAGCTTCGGCGCGAGCAACACCCTCGACAACTGCTTCCCCCGAGGAGGCGTCGGACCCGCCGGGCGCATCCTCGGACCGGGTGTCCACCATCTCCGTGTCCGCCTCATAGGTTGACTCTATGGGGGAGTACGGGGACACACTTCATCCTCGGCGCGGGAGGCCGGTCGGGTCGCAGCACCGTCCACGAAGTCGCACAACGCGTCGGAAGTCTTGGCGGCATCGCCAGCCCCCCTCGGCGGGATCAACTTCCTCCTCGTCGGGAGCCGAGGAAGAAGCCTTTCGCAACGCCGTCCAAAGACATTGGACTCCATCGGGAAGTGAGAGCGAGAAGACGGCCATACATGTCCGCACGCCGGACCGGAAGGCATTCCGGAGCTCGGACCTGAGGTAGCCACCCACGGCGCTCAGGCGGCTGCGTGCTGAGGGGCCAACCTCAGGTTGTCCGCCCCAAAGCGGCGGACGAAGTCCGACAAAGCCTCTTCCGGCTCCCGGTACGACTTCTGCCCTGCTCCGGCCCCCGCGCCGGCGTGGTCGCGGTGTTCACGGCCTCGGTCCGACCTTCTCCGCTTACGGCAATTGGAGCTCAAACCAAGTTAGCGAAACAAGACGAAAGAGTGAAAAAGCTTACTAAGGAAGAAGACGACCACGGCACTTCGGTACCGGTAAGATCAGCGTTCTCCTCGCCAGTGACTTACGGAGCCGCTCCTTCTCTTTCCCGAGGGTCTCGCCCTCGGACACCAACTCGCCGATGCGAGTGTTCAAGGCGTCGCACATCTCCGCCTGCTTCTTCGCCTCCTCCCGGGAGCCGTCCCGCTCGTCTTGAGCTTCCTTCGGGATCACGGAGGGATCTGGGTCCGAGCCTCCTCAAAATCATGGCTCATCCGAACCATGTCATTTTGCCATCTTGCTGGCCTCGGACCTGGCCTTGACGAGCTCGGCCTCCGGAGTCCGCCGCTGGGACTCCCTCTCCTCGGGCGAGGGCAGCAAGCGGGGAGGTCTCGCTCGGGCCTCGATCAACTTCACGAAGTTTGACCAAGGGCGTTCGGTTCGTAACGTTCCGCGAAGGAGCTCGGACTTCTCGGCGACGACATTACCCATCAAGACACAAGCACAGAAGACATGCGGCGGGGCGACCATCAAGACACTTACCGCGTCGACCTGCGCAAGTCGGCGGTTATGGCATCCCCGATCCTCGCCAAGCCCTCGGCTGGCCCTTGACCGGATCTGCTTTCGTGGGTTCTCCACTCCAGACCTCAGGGCGGTCGTCGATCACCGCGGCAGCCGGGCCCCGGGCGTGCCACCCAGGGTCAAGGTGGACCGCCCCAGCGGGTCGGGGCTCGAGAGGGATACATCTCCTCCACCGGGGCAACGCTCCGCGCCTCCGGAACCTGCACCCGATAAAGTCCGCAGGGCCCTCGAACCCGACCACGGCACCGCCCCTCATCATGGCCGAAGACGACACTTCGCCAAGGGCTGCCACCGAACCCCGGACACGTGGAGTAGCATGAAGTCGGGGTTATACGCCTCGTGAACCCCGGACGGGCGAGGGTCGAGGCGCAGCGGACTTGCGCGTCTCGCCGCCATAAAGAGCTCCTCTTGCGAGAACTCCGGACAAGCGGCCCGACTCCTCGGGATGGGCGGCGGCGTCCCGACCCCCTTCAAATGGCGCCATCTGCTCCGGCACCGAGCCGACGTCATGGGCCACGGCCCGAGCTCTCCGTGTCGACCACCATCGGTGAAAGTGGCCGACCCACCATCACCACCGGGGGCCGCACCACCCGGGATTGGCCTCGGCAGAGCCCGGCTCGGGTCCGACCCCCCGGGGCCGGGGCTGGCGCCACGGGAGGTGTAACACCCACAAATTTGATTTCTGAAATTTAGTAAATAATTTGAGCATTTATTTAATTGTTGTGCATTTTAACCTAAGTCAAATAATAACTTTTGAGTAACTAAAATAAATTATAAGGAAATAGGAACATGTATGTTGCATTCATGCTGGAAATATTTGTTTTTGTTTGAGCGTAGGATCATGTTGCTTGGAGTTGGATTCAAATTTCATTTGAGTCTGACTCAGTTTTCAAACTGTACAAAATTGAAAAGGTTTTCTTTTGGAAATTCTCTCTCTCGCTCATTCTCTTTCCAGCCCATCGCTAGAACCAGCCCCATCCTTTTCCTGTTCTTCATTCACGATGGAAATGCCGGCCTTGGGCCACTGGTGGCCAATTGGCCCACCCCGTCCCTGGCTCTCCATCGTCCCGACCCAGCAGCATTGGTCTGCTGCTTACCAGCCCGAACGTGGACACCAACTCCAGCCCGAGCCCTTCCCTATCCCTTCTATTCTTCTCGCTGAAGCCATGGAACGGCATCGTTCGCCTCGATGCCGGAGATGCCGCGCCGCCATAACTCGCCCCCTCTTCAACCCGCAGCAATGGCCATCAACCGAGAGCCTTCAAGCCTAGCAATGACGGCGGGCGAATTATGCCCCGGCGGTTACACTTCCTGGCCGACTATAAAGCCGCCGCCAAGCCCTGTACGCCCCTCGCTCAATCCCCACTGCCAAATTCGCCCACCACAGAGCTCAATCGTCCCGGTGAACGTCCCCAGGAGTTTCGCCAGGTGAAGTCAGTGCCGGAGCTCCCTGCAATTTGGTTTTTATCACTTCTTGTCTAACCGTAGCACACCGGCGGCTGTTTCTTTGCTGCAGACTGCCGTCGCCTAGGACAGACCGTCCTCGGAGCTTTTCCGAACGACCAGAACGTGTTCGTCGAGACCTCTGTAACCACCGCAAACTCTCTGTACCCTTTAATTCATTTTTTCCCATCTCGAATCGCCGATGTGGCAAGTTTCAGAAACGCCGGCCATGATGATGCCGTCGGCATCCTCTCCTGTTTTGGCAACCCTCGGCACCCTAGCATGATGTCGCTGCACTCCTCTGAACCGAAGCAAGCACGGGCAACTCGCTGTGCAGCTGCAGCACCACGCCAGCCAGCCATAGTTAGCTTTTTGTTTAGCTTCCTGACATCAGCATTTGTTCAGGATGACATGTTTCTGTTTTCTTGCCGTTTTCCTTTACAAATTCAAATCCGATAATACAATGGAAATACATAGGATTGTACATAGCAAGCACGTTCTTGTCCACGTTAGATTTCAGATTTATTTGTTCTAATTCGAAATTCAGATCGGTTTATTTACAGAAGTGACTTTGTATCTTGTTTTATGCATAACTTTCACGTTTTAAGTCCGATTAGAGTGATCTTTGCGCTCACATGTTCATAGAAACGTGTAGATCAGTTTTATAAACTTTTTTAACCTCTGATTTTGCTGCTTGGTGTACTGTTCTAATAGAAGTACTTTTCTTGCATGTATTGATTGGAATGGATGCTTGAATGGTGATGTGGAATTCTTATAGAAGGTGATCAGTTCGAGATTGTTGAAGAACTGGCAGGTGACCAGCAGCAGTTTGAAGAGGAAGCTTTTTGAGGAAGGCAAGTGTAGTAAAGGCCCCTTTGATTCCTATGAACTTATATAATTTCATACATACGCATGTGTCTAAATTTGATATACTATTAAGGACTTTACCTAGATGATTTTTGTACCACATATCCTTGTCACCTATGGTTTTGGGATGCATTTTGGGATAGATGCTGCTGCGCATAACCAAACAATGATTAATTTTGACTAATGATATATGCAATATGATATAAAAGAGATGCTTTTTAGCAACTTGTTTAGAGGGCTAAGGTACATGGGGTTTTAAGTGCCTTGGTTTCTCTCCATAAGGACTCAACATGAAGCGGCCACCCAGAAATCCATTACAACCCCGAAAGTGTCATGTGGCTCGGCTTTAATCTTGTAACTAGTATGTCTCTAGCTTGTTAGTAGTTCCCGAAAGCGCAAAAAGGGGTGTGCCTCGTGGTGTATAGCGGCGCCCCTACTTGGTGTGTACAAGATCAGCGACTACATGTGCCTCTCGAGGGTTGCACCTATACACACTTGCCACGGAAACCTAGCGGCTACTAACTTGTTAGGGTGACTAGCGAAGGGTTATGTAGTGAAACCCATCACGCTTCCTTGGTTGAGGCGGTGTGGGCCTTGCAAACCCCCGACACATGGGAATCACGGCTCGGTGGGTAAAGTTGTACAATATCTGCAGATATCTTTTTAACCTGTTATAACAGCCGTGCTCACGGACATGAGCGGCCTGGATCCTTCTTGGTTCTGGTTACTTGGGTTACATGGATGGTTTGGGAGTGATGCTAATCTTGATTAATTATTTATGCAACTTGGGTTGGTTCATTCACTAAAAAGTAGTATGCAGGTTTAATAAAACTTGACCAACTAAAATTGCTAACCGCTATCAAACCATGTCGACCTTTTGAGCCTTCATAGATCCCTTTATTATACTTGCTAAGCATGGTGCGCTTACACTTGTTTACATTCAATGAAAATCGGACGGGTACCGGATGCTTGAGGAAAGGATTTACTTGAAGAATTCTAGGCGGATGTCCACCGGTTGGAGTCCCCCTGTGGCAGCAAGGGCTAGTTTCGCTTTGTAATAATATTCTTTGTTAAGCAAGATACTTGTGTAATAATGTAATGTGAGATACGATGTAATAAAGTACTTTACTTTGATATTTATGCAATTTGAGATTATATGTGTGTTTGGACATCCTGGGCGCACATATATGAGTACCTGTATTTGCTTTGCAAAAATGGGTATGACAAATTGGTATCAAAGCTTAGACTGACTGTAGGACGATCAGCCTAGATAGAAATGGACGTTTTTAGGATCTTGTCATCTTTATTTTACTACAATTAATTTGCTATAAATCTTTGCTTATATTCTATCTATTATCTGTTGCAAAATTATATTATTCTAATACTCAACTCTTTCATTCTTATAGATGGTTCGTAACGAGAAGATCGCTCATGTCAGCTCTGTCAAACCATGCTTGACTAGAAGCTTTGGTCTTATGGGAACCAAGTATGGAGAAGGTATTGCTATCCCATCAGAGCATGCTATTTGGCGCAAGGAGTACCTTACCACACCCTACAGTGGCGAGGCCTTTTTCCACTCTCGACTCATGCGTATGCTTCAAGACTGCTATCCTAATCAAGATGCCAAGGTGGAGTACAAATGCACTAAGTGGACCCATCCCAAGTATCGGAACCACCGAACGTAGAAGCACATGTCACAAGGTTGAATGAGTTCACAGGTTCACGTATGGTGGAATCCATTCACTCATCTCCAGCTGAACGCTTTGACAAGTATGCTGGCATATCAGATGCTGCTCATCAAGCTCTGTTGGCATACCGTGGCAAACACTATGAAGGGATGCAGGATGATGTACAAAAGTATTTTCCACGACGTCCGCCTGGCAGTTCGCAATGTGTGATGGCTCACCCTCATACAGAACAAAATGAGAAACTAAAGGAGATGGCCCTAACCATCCAAGTCATTCATCAAAAGTTGGAAGATACTCAACTAGAGTTGGAAGAAGTGAGGCAGCACTATGAGGAAGCTCTTCATGAGATTGATGAATGGAGGAGTCGTGCCGGATTACCCAAGATCAATGTGGTGGAGGACGTGACCCGCTCATCCTCCCGCAAGAGATGCTACCCGGGATGCCACTGCAGCCACACCGTGTTCAAGAAATAGGAATATATGTCCCTTGTGTAATGCAACCGTTAGTAGCGAAATTGAGTGGAATAAGCTAGTTTTAAATGTGTGGCTTCTGAACTTTGAGTGCTAGTTGAGTTGTGTTTATGATTATGCATGATTTGAATCTTTGTCATGAGTGTTGGGACTTTGTGGGAATGTCCACAAGTTCCATAGTTAAGAATTTAAGGTCTAAGGAATATGAATAAATAGTTGGGTTTCTCTGTATCTTGCTGTCTCAAATCTGTTTTCTCTGGAGCAGTCATCCTTTCTCAGTTTCCATCTCAGTTTCTGTTCGATCAAAAATTATGAAAATTTTATGGAAGAAAGTAGACTTCGGTACCTTTCTTTTGGCTCTGGAATCACCTAAAAAGCTGCTACGGTTTTTGAGTTATAGCTGTTGCAATTCAGAGTTTCTGTGCTGTCAACAGAACTGAATCAGTCCTGTTGTGGTCTGTTTTTGCCTGAGCAAATGTCAGAATTTGAGAATGCGTACTGAATGAAATATGTAGATAATTCTGTAAGGTTTCCAGAAAGGTAAAGTTCATATTCATGGGATTAATGGATAGAAAGTTGTGTCCGAAATAGTACACTGCTGTTCTGATTCAGACTGACAGAAAATTCAGACTGCTTATCTTTTGCTGTATGCTCTATATCTCTCTCGCCTTTGGCTATTTATTCTCCACTGTATCATACAACCATTCTCAGATATCTCATTTGTCTTGGAACTCATGGGATACATATATGTTACAGATGGTTAACACCAGGAGAGGAGGAAGCCAGTCCAACCAGCCACCGCCGCCACCACCGGTCAACATGGAACAATTGATGATTATGCAAACTCAGATACTACAGCAGCTGGCACAGAACGTGCAGAATCAAAATGGAAATGTGAATGCACCACCGCAGGCTAAGGACAAGAGGAAGGATTTTCTGCAGGGGCACCCACCTGTTTTCACTCACTCCACTGATCCTCTCCAAGCCGGTGATTGGCTGCGCGCAATTGAGAGGCAACTTGAGATTGCACAATGTGATGACAGGGAGAAGGTTTTGTATGCCTCTGCACAGCTACAGGGAGCAGCCCAGGACTGGTGGGATGCATTCCGTTTTGGTCGTGAGGCGAACCCCATTACTTGGGATGAGTTTCGTACTGCCTTCTACTCTCACCATGTGCCTGCTGGATTAATGAAACTGAAGAAGAAGGAATTTTTGGCTCTCAAACAGGGAGGCATGAATGTTGCTGAGTACCGTGATAAGTTTATTCAATTGTCTCGCTACGCCCCTACTGAAGTTGACACTGATCAAAAGAGGCAAGAATTGTTCATGGAGGGATTAAATGATGGACTTCAGTATCAGTTACTCACACACAACTTTGCCAGCTTTCAGTTTCTTGTTGACAAAGCCCTTGTCATTGAGAACAAACGTCATCAGATGGATGATAAGAAGAGAAAGTTCCATGGTCAACAGTCTGGGAACAATAGTCGTGTGCGCACTGCCCTACAACAGCAACAATATCAACAACAGTCCAGTGATGTTCCTGTGAACAATGGTACTCCAAATTCTTCTGATGCAATTGGAAACAAAGGGTGCTACACTTGTGGTGAGGTGGGGCACTACTCATTCAACTGCCCTACGAAGATAGCTCAAGGTGTCCAAGGTTCACAAAATCGCAATGGAGCCCAGAATCATGGCAACAAAGGGCAACATAACTCTGTTCGTGGCAAGATCAATCATGTGATGGCTGAGTCAGCACAAGAGGCACCAGGCATGATGATGGGTATGTTCCTAGTGAACTCAAATCTTGCTTTAGTACTATTCGATTCTGGTACCTCACTTCCTTCATAAGCCCTCATTTTGTGAAGAGTTGTGGTCATTCTAGTAATAAACCTGGAAATTCTTGGTAATCTTTGATAAGAGGAAAGTTTTGGAAAGCAAAGAAAGTATGTGGTGTCACAGGTCTCTTAGAGAAGTAATGGTCAGAAACAAGTGCCCTTATCTCTTTATCATCCGAATCTCGAGGGCGAGATTCATCTTAAGGGGGGTAGAATTGTAACACCCACAAATTTGATTTCTGAAATTTAGTAAATAATTTGAGCATTTATTTAATTGTTGTGCATTTTAACCTAAGTCAAATAATAACTTTTGAGTAACTAAAATAAATTATAAGGAAATAGGAACATGTATGTTGCATTCATGCTGGAAATATTTGTTTTTGTTTGAGTGTAGGATCATGTTGCTTGGAGTTGGATTCAAATTTCATTTGAGTCTGACTCAGTTTTCAAACTGTACAAAATTGAAAAGGTTTTCTTTTGGAAATTCTCTCTCTCGCTCATTCTCTTTCCAGCCCATCGCTAGAACCAGCCCCATCCTTTTCCTGTTCTTCATTCACGATGGAAATGCCGGCCTTGGGCCACTGGTGGCCAATTGGCCCACCCCGTCCCTGGCTCTCCATCGTCCCGACCCAGCAGCATTGGTCTGCTGCTTACCAGCCCGAACGTGGACACCAACTCCAGCCCGAGCCCTTCCCTATCCCTTCTATTCTTCTCGCTGAAGCCATGGAACGGCATCGTTCGCCTCGATGCCGGAGATGCCGCGCCGCCATAACTCGCCCCCTCTTCAACCCGCAGCAATGGCCATCAACCGAGAGCCTTCAAGCCTAGCAATGACGGCGGGCGAATTATGCCCCGGCGGTTACACTTCCTGGCCGACTATAAAGCCGCCGCCAAGCCCTGTACGCCCCTCGCTCAATCCCCACTGCCAAATTCGCCCACCACAGAGCTCAATCGTCCCGGTGAACGTCCCCAGGAGTTTCGCCAGGTGAAGTCAGTGCCGGAGCTCCCTGCAATTTGGTTTTTATCACTTCTTGTCTAACCGTAGCACACCGGCGGCTGTTTCTTTGCTGCAGACTGCCGTCGCCTAGGACAGACCGTCCTCGGAGCTTTTCCGAACGACCAGAACGTGTTCGTCGAGACCTCTGTAACCACCGCAAACTCTCTGTACCCTTTAATTCATTTTTTCCCATCTCGAATCGCCGATGTGGCAAGTTTCAGAAACGCCGGCCATGATGATGCCGTCGGCATCCTCTCCTGTTTTGGCAACCCTCGGCACCCTAGCATGATGTCGCTGCACTCCCTCTGAACCGAAGCAAGCACGGGCAACTCGCTGTGCAGCTGCAGCACCACGCCAGCCAGCCATAGTTAGCTTTTTGTTTAGCTTCCTGACATCAGCATTTGTTCAGGATGACATGTTTCTGTTTTCTTGCCGTTTTCCTTTACAAATTCAAATCCGATAATACAATGGAAATACATAGGATTGTACATAGCAAGCACGTTCTTGTCCACGTTAGATTTCAGATTTATTTGTTCTAATTCGAAATTCAGATCGGTTTATTTACAGAAGTGACTTTGTATCTTGTTTTATGCATAACTTTCACGTTTTAAGTCCGATTAGAGTGATCTTTGCGCTCACATGTTCATAGAAACGTGTAGATCAGTTTTATAAACTTTTTAACCTCTGATTTTGCTGCTTGGTGTACTGTTCTAATAGAAGTACTTTTCTTGCATGTATTGATTGGAATGGATGCTTGAATGGTGATGTGGAATTCTTATAGAAGGTGATCAGTTCGAGATTGTTGAAGAACTGGCAGGTGACCAGCAGCAGTTTGAAGAGGAAGCTTTTTGAGGAAGGCAAGTGTAGTAAAGGCCCCTTTGATTCCTATGAACTTATATAATTTCATACATACGCATGTGTCTAAATTTGATATACTATTAAGGACTTTACCTAGATGATTTTTGTACCACATATCCTTGTCACCTATGGTTTTGGGATGCATTTTGGGATAGATGCTGCTGCGCATAACCAAACAATGATTAATTTTGACTAATGATATATGCAATATGATATAAAAGAGATGCTTTTTAGCAACTTGTTTAGAGGGCTAAGGTACATGGGGTTTTAAGTGCCTTGGTTTCTCTCCATAAGGACTCAACATGAAGCGGCCACCCAGGAAATCCGTACAACCCCGAGTGTCATGTGGCTCTGGCTTTAATCTTGTAACTAGTATGTCTCTAGCTTGTTAGTAGTTCCCGAAAGGCGCAAAAGGGGTGTGCCTCGTGGTGTATAGCGCGCCCTACTTTGGTGTGTCTGAGCATCGCGACTACATGTGCCTCTCGAGGGTTGCACCTATACACACTTGCCACGGAAACCTAGCGGCTACTAACTTGTTAGGGTGACTAGCGAAGGGTTATGTAGTGAAACCCTGTCACGCTTCCTTGGTTGAGGCGGTGTGGGCCTTGCAAACCCCGACACATGGGAATCACGGCATTTCGGTGGGTAAAGTTGTACAATATCTGCGGGCAGATATCTTTTAACCTGTTATAACAACCGTGCTCACGGACATGAGCGCCCTGGATCCTTCTTGGTTCTGGTGCGGTTTTGGGTTACATGGATGGTTTGGGAGTGATGCTAATCTTGATTAATTATTTATGCAACTTGGGTTGGTTCATTCACTAAAAAAGTAGTATGCAGGTTTAATAAAACTTGACCAACTAAAATTGCTAACCGCTTGATCAAACCATGTCGGCCTTTTGAGCCTTCATAGATCCCTTTATTATACTTGCTAAGCATGGTGCGCTTACACTTGTTTACATTCAATGAAAATCCCGGACGGGTACCGGATGCTTGAGGAAAGGATTTACTTGAAGAATTCTAGGCGGATGTCCACCGGTTGGAGTCCCCTGTGGCGGCAAGGGCTAGTTTCCGCTTTGTAATAATATTGCTGTTAAGCAAGATACTTGTGTAATAATGTAATGTGAGATACGATGTAATAAAGTACTTTACTTTGATATTTATGCAATTTGAGATTATATGTGTGTTTGGACATCCCGGGCGCACATATATGAGTACTGTATTTGCTTTGCAAAAATGGGTATGACAGGAGGATTCGACGAAGGCAAAGACGATATCTTGGCCGGGGCGACCCGGCTCGGGCCCTGACCGGAGGCAAACGCTAGCCTTCAAGGCCTTCTTGGGATGCGCAGCCGGAGAAGTGGCCCCTCGTTTCTGAAGTCAAGAACGTGTCGGGACAAAGCAATCATATGCTAGAAGAAGATCAAGATCGCGAAAAGGCGAAAAGAAGCTCAAGAAGCCCGAGGGATCGCCCTAGGCGTGGTCGAGGGGCTCGGGAAGTTACTGCGACCTAGGCGTCGCGACTTGACGCCGGCGAGCCGTTTCCCCCACGACGTTCGTGCACACGGGGCCGGATCGGGACGGGGGTCGCCGCTCGTCCCCCGAACCGTGCCTTACGCGCCGGGGTACCCGCGACAGTGGCGTCGACTCCTCCCTTCGGGCCTCACCCCCGTGACGCCGAGGGCCTACGTGGCCAACGCCAATGGTCCCGAGGACTCGGCCGGAAGAGCCCTCGGCGCCGCACGGGTGTCGGCCACCCCCGACTGGGCTCGGGCTCGGGCTCGGAACGAAGCCCCGACTCGGTCGGGAGCCCCATGGCTCGGTCCAGCCGAGCTGCCATGTCGTCATCGGACGAGTTCACATAGAACTCATCCTCCGGGTTGTCGTCCTCCTCGGTGGTCAAGGTATTGGGCGACTCGCCCGCTTCCGTTCTTTCGGCCCGGCGCTTCTCGCGAGCCACGTTCCTCTTCTTCTTCTCCTCCTTCTTCTTCTCCTCCTTCTTCAGTGCTAGGGCCCTTTGCGGCTCGTTCCGAGCGCGGTTCGCAGCCCGGCGGTCGGCGTCCAAATCTGGTACGGGAGGAGGGGAGTCACGGTAGTTGATACGACCCTGCGAGGAGGAAAAAGTGAGAACCGCCATGGTAACAATGCACCGAAGCAATGCAAGGACACCGAAGCCAAGAAGTACTTACCAGGGAGATATACCCTCGGTCAGGGCGCATGGGGATCTCGGGGATATGTGTCGGGGTGTTGGACCCCAACGCATCCCTCACCCTCTTGGCCAGGCCATCGGTGGAAAGCAGAAGGCCTGACATCCGGGACGCACCAAGACCAGCGGCCTCGGGAGTCATCTTGCACATAAGCAAGGGGCGGGCCATCAACGGCAACACCCGACGCCGATGAAAAGCGGCGACCACGGCGGCAGCATTCACATCCTTCCCTCGGAGCCGCAGACCGCCGCCTTTAGGCCCTCCAACCGATGATGATCCTCCGAGGGGGGCCCCGCCCACTTCTGCTTGGGCGATGCTTGAGGACCCGCCCGTGTACGGGGGAGTGTGTTCTCATCGTTGCGGAGGTAGAACCACCGATCCCGCCATCCCTTGTTCGAGGAGGTAAGTTTGGAGACGATGTACCCATCAGCTCGGTTCGGCTTCGTCTGCTCCGAGCGGACTTGGAGCGCACAGCCTCCAACGCGCAGCGCCCTCCGTGGTTGGCCCTGCGCAACCGAGGCGGTGGTAAGGTCCGCCTTGAAGAACCACAACCAGAGGTCCCAATGCGGCTCGATCCCCAGGAATCCCTCACAGAGGGTGACGAAGATGGCGGCCAGGGGGAGATCGAGTTCGAGGGCGTATGATGAAGCTCGATTTCATAGTAGTGAAGGATCGCCGAATGAACCGGCCGCCGCCGGCATACCGGCCGCGCCGGTGAAGATCCATCAAGCTCACCACGAGCCATCGGGAGGGTTAGGCTCCTCCTCGGCCCAATCCGGAGCAATCCACTCCGGCCGCTTCATCGGTGCGAGGGACGAAGAAGCCCTTCATCGACGAGACGCTGGAGCTTCTCCTCCGCCGCCGTCGCCTCGGCCACGGCTCAAGATCGAGCACCTCCCCCTTGCGCCGTCACCGCTACCCTGCGCCATGGATGAAAGGGAGACGAAGGGGTGGCAACCGCTAGCAACACCGATCACACGAGCGCAAGGCAAGTGAATCTCTCCCTTAATCTCTCCCACACTATCTCTCTATCTCCCGATTGCTGCAAAGAAGAAGGCAAGAAGGCGATGGCAAAGAGCAAGGGAGCAACTATCGCCGCCGCAAGGCGACCCCCATATTTATAGGGAAGGGAAGGCAAACCGCCGGCCCGGGCAACCAAACCGACTCTTGGAATGGACGGCCCATGATGGAGCGAGAACCGCTCATCCAACGCCAAAGCGGTGGAACCGTCAGGCGCATTAATGCACCTTGACGGAGCCCTCGATCTCCGACCGACAAGAAGACGTAAGGCCTGGCCCCATCGGGCGCGAGCGATCGCCACCTCGGGCGTGGCGACTAGACGCCTCGTCTTCCGGTCCAGGGGTAAAACCGTCCGGCCACCCATATCCCAGCGCCCGACCACGAGGGGCAAAAAGTCAGTCCGTTGACGGTTCCCCGCCCCGGCTGAAAACCAAACGAGCCTCGGGCCGACACACCTATGTTCCGAGAGGTTGCGAGGCTGGGCCCACATGGGTTTCTATAGTCGCCCGGGATAACCCGAGCCGGGGACGGGAGGGACATGCACAACCAGTTATACCCGGGCCCCCGGGGCCTGGATTTCTGAACGTGTTTAAGGCCCGCGGTCTTTGCTTATAGAGATGTCCCATCCGTGGGAGGCCCACGGGCCCTCGGGGTTGGTCCGCCCAAACCCCGGATCTACGCTAAGCGGTCCGCAGGTTCTCATGGGGTGAATCTGGATCACATAGCCGACCCTTGCTCGGCAAGGGCACGGGCACCCCGCTTAAACAGACCCGCTACAACGCTCACCGGGCACGACACATTCGCTTACGGGCGGTGTGACATGTCTCCCCCTCCTCCTCCCTTTCGGGGAGGCGGCAGAGGAGCGTATGATCAAAGTCGAGAGGCTGGGTCGACCTTGCGCACATAAGCGCGGGCCTCGGGCCACGCAAAAAATGAGCGGACTCCGCACAAATAAGCACAATTTAAGAGCTGTTTTCAGTCTTGCCAGCGTGCGAGATATAAAAGACCTCGAAGGAATCCGCCATTCCATTCGAGGCCTCGGGACTACACCCACGCGCACCCATTGTAGACAAACCACCCCCTGGAGAAACAACAAGGCGACGGGAACGGCGGAACCCCCGGGCGAGTCCTCACTCGCCGGGGCTCGGGGCTACTTGTCGGGGACTTAAATATTGGGCCCCGAGACATTCTCCAACTATGAGAATCTGCCGGCCCGCCAAGGCCCAAGAAAAACCCGGCTCGCTATCATCCCGCACGGAAGGACAGCCCGACGGATGATGGACCAGGCCATTGGCCACGACGCTCACATGATGACGGAATCGCCCACCGGACGGCCCACAAAGCAGCCCAAATGGAGTCACCACGACGTAAAGAGCTCATCACGCCACGAAGGACAAGGTCAAGGACCTCCGCCAAACAACGAACCATGACGTTCCACGCCGGGCGACCAACCCATGGCTCGGACTCGACCACACATCTCCGTTTCGTTCGAGGCTGGCCTAGCTCACAAACCGGGAGAAATCTCCGCCTCGCCCGAGGGGCCTAGCTCACCACCTCGGGCCCCAAAACTCCGCCTCGTCGAGGAAGACCGGCTCTCCATCCTCGGGCGAGTAAGCCAACTAGCCCATCCGGGGGCGCACCCTCGGGCGTGGGAGGTTCCATCTAGAGGAAGGGAAACCGCCGCATTCAATGCGGTTTTATCGACAGCGCGGCGCCCGGTGCCATCGGTCGCATGATCAAATCGAATCTGCCGAATCGTCTCCCCAATCCTCGACTGATGGGACGCAAAGGCGAACGATGGCGTGTTCGCCACCGGACACGAAACCAGGATGACCTTGTTCATTTCCCGAGCACCGTCAAAACGCCACGTTGGGCGGACCCTCGGGCACGACACGCATAGCCAGCCAGCAACGGCGGGGCGGCCCTCGCCATGCGAACTATGAGGACGCCTCACGGGGCCCTCGGGGCCGCGCGAGGGGCGGCACGTCCACCATCGGATTGGGACGCGTGTCTTCGTCAAGCGACATCCAAGCCAGCCGACCCCTCGGCGGCGCACATGCAACCGGTGCAGCCTCGGGAATTAGCCACCTAGGTGTCCACCGGTGTAAACATTATCTCTCTCCTTCTCCTATAAAAGGGGGGAGTAATGCCTCATTAGAAAAGGGATTCGAGCCCGCTCAATTCCAGTTCACGCGGAGGAAACCGCACACCACCACCATCACCATAACCACGATCGTGGGGCTTGAGACCAGCGTCTCTCCCCGCGGCCGCTGTAACCCCTACTTTGCAGGCTCACCTTTGGCGTGAGGTAACATGAGCGAGACACACCCCCGCTGGACGTAGGGCCCCGTTGGCTGAACCGGGATAAACCGCTGCGTCCGTGTCCATCTTGCGCTACGCCATCGAGGGAGGGGCACACGGCTTATAAATTCTTTATTGCCGGCACCCGAGGCACCCACCGTTCCTCGAAACGCCGACAGCATTGGAGCCGCAATTGTTGCAAAAGGGTCAAGAGCTGAAGCCACCTCAAATGTTATCAAACTTGCATCGCTTGAAGGGAACATATTTGCATTGGGAATGCCTTCAATCACGAACTTTAGGCTGCATGTTACACATTGAAATTTCAGCATCAATGTCCCTATCCACCAATTGATCTTCCTCATCGAAAATTGGGGGCTGATCATAATTCACCACTTCATTTTCTTCGTGGGCCTGCATCACACAAGGAGAACAAGTAGAAGAAGATATTATGATATTAGTAGTAAATAATTCCTCACATGATTCCTCTTCTTTTTTCTCTCAACTTTTATGTATCTCTCTCACACCAAATTTTGTGGCTCTCCTCTTCATATATGGTGGAATGTCTCTTATTTTTATGCTGATCTCTCACACTCAGTTTTGTTTGGTGGCGCTCTTTTCGCATATGGTGGAATCTCTCTTCTTTTCATTTTGAATTCTCACACTCAATTTTGGTTGGTGGCACTCTTTTCTCACATGAGTGTTGCTGTCCTAGGACCTTCTCTCTTGCTGAATTTTTCTTTTGGTGGAAGCACAATAATCTTCAGCACAAATATCCACACGGGGAGAACATAGTATTGGGTTCACTCAATTCTTTTAAACCACCCTTCCTAGACATCATAACTAATCCCTTTTTTCCCATTGGCTTGGTTCTTTGTGGCTGTGAATTTTTATTTGGCCTTGGAGACTCTCTCTCACTATGTTTGTGGTTCACTTTCGAAAGTGTTTCTCACTCTCTCGCTGTCTTCTTTTTTAGATCATCCTTCAAAATCTTATGAGAATCTTCCCGATGTTGTCCACTTTGGCCAAATAGACCACCATAAGATTTGGTTGGGCTATGTTGTTGTCGAGCATGGCGACCAAGTGGTGTAGGGAGATGCTTATCGAACATTCTCTCCATGGCCTCCAATAATAAGTTTTCAAAATGATGTAACTCAGCCCGAGAGATTGGTGGTTCTTTTTCTCTATGTCCACCACCACGAATACTTGAATATGGTCCTGCCATGTTAGGGGCAGCAAGAAAGTGGAATAGAAAAATATTTGTGGAATCACTTAATCTCACCTCTTACTTACCCAAGTTCTTACCTGATCTCAAGGACTATGATGGTGCTGGAGTGGCAGCTTCAATGGAGGTGGTAGAGAGGTCGTAAGGATTACAAATCGAATGTCGGTTCAGGTTTTCAGTGGAGCTGTAGGTGGCTGAACAAGGAGGGCTACGGTACTGCAAACCAAGTGGTTTGATGCGCTCAAAGATGTGAAAGTTGCTGCTATCAAAACTACCACCAACTTGGATATGTAAACAGAAATTTTCAGCAATAACCCGCAACACAATCTGCTTTTTTTCTCTTCTTTTTTTTTCTTTGACTCTTTTTTTCTTTCTTTTGATCTTTCTTTTCCTCTTTTTTTTTTTTTTTTTAGTTTTTTTTATAACACTAACAGGGGTGCAGATAACAAATGAAACAACACGATCACGTATTTAATGGTGGTGACTAGCAACTTGATGAACACAAGAACACAAGGTAACAGGACCATCAAAGGGCTATAGGTATTTTTTTTGTGGCTTGCTCAGTGGACTATAGGATATAAAACAAAATATATATGAAGTAGATTGAACAAGGATAAATATGTGGCTGGTGAAAGGACCTACCGTGTCAACGAAAGCTTTGATACCAGATTATACGTCTTGACGCGATGTCGGGGACGAGGATTGGCCCGATCTTCACGGTAGTAGGTCACGAACATGAAGAATGACGGCGAGGTAGCAGAGATAGTGGGATAACTTGCTGAAAACAGCAGATAACTAGCTTTATACCTGGCCAAGGTTGGATGCGACCAAGCGACGGGGAGAGAGGCACGAAAACCGCGAAGACTTCGACTCGATCCCCAAACGACCGTAGAACCACAACCGAGCTAATCCACAAAAGGCGAGGCAGCCGTCTTTGGAACTCGCAAAAGCACGAACTAGTGGACCTCGGAGAGATCTCTTCACAAGTCCAAGTAGAACAAGGAAGAACAAGAGTTGAGTAAGCACTCAGGCAGCTCGGCTGCAATATCACCTGGAATAATCTCAATTCATCAAAAGTTGTTGATAGCTTACACATAGGGAGTATTTATACAAGAAATAAGTCTTTAAGGTAGATGTGAACTGAAGGAGGCATGTTGGAAGGTGGAAGGCCAACTGGCTAAAGCATTCACGAAGTAGTCTTCAGTTCCCGCACATCTTACGGGCTTCTGCGCAGTCTTCAATGTTTTGTCCATAACTCCATCTAGGAAACTTCAAATGATGTGCAACTGGATGCGTTTGAAAGTTAACTTGATAAGCTTTCACACCATGTACCTTATGCTTCATGAAGTGTCGTGGATTAGTACAGTTTTGCACAAACATTTAGACTTTAAGCAGACTGTTGACTTGCGGACTAGCATGCACTAAAACTGGTCGGGCGCCTTGAAGGAAACTCTAAACTGGTCGGAGCTGATGGCATTGGAAACTAGACTTCAAGAGCTTTCCAACAAGTGCTCATTCACCACCATAGCTTTTGGGAATCAAAAGTTATGATTATTTTTCTTGACGGCTCTGTCACGCAGGACTGGCTCGAACGCGTTCCTTCTTTGTGGTTCATTCTTGGCATGTTCTTATCATCCTCTACGGTGAACCTAAGCAGTAGTAATGCACAAAAATTAGGTAGTATATAATTCTTGTCAATGTTATAATGGATTTCACAAAGTAAGCGTTCACCTTATGTTGTATCTTTTTAGCTCGACCATGAGTAATTAGTCCAGACAGGACTTTGTTGATTGATGTAGTTGTCGGAGAGGTCACCATGGTGGTCGACGAGGTTGCTGACGTGGTCGATGGCTGGCATGGTCATATCATCCTTCCTCCCTTGAAAAGGAGTCGCCCCTCGACTCTAACTCTTGTTGTCCAAATAATTGTGCGAGGCGAATGACTTGTAATGTTATGACAACGTCACAATATTCTTCTTCCATCACAGCAATGTGTTTGAATCTATAATCATACAAACCAAGTAGTAGTCTTGTAGGTGGGAATCTAAACAATTTGAAATTAAGTATAGCTTTCACCTTGAATGGATGCTTAGAACAAATGTTGAATGTCGATTGCCTTGGCATGGTCACATCAGATGGAATCTCGATGACCTTCCTTTTGAGGATGAATATAGAGTACTACGAGTGCAGGCGGTCTTAAAGCCAGCCGTTTGGCTGTGGCTGCGGCTGCGGCCAACTAAATAAGCCAAACGAACAGGCTTGGCGCCAACGGCCAATAGGTGGACAGTGGTTTGTGGATAGGACCGTACCCAATGGTCTGCAGGGTCTACACAAACTTTAGGCGCTGCACGGCCACTTGCCTATTCAAAGTCACCCAGCACTTCTCTGTTTCTGCTGGCGTAGAATTTGTGTCCATGCATGATGCATAAACAGACACACAGCTCTTCCAGAACTGATTTGGTACGCATAAATCCAGAGAAATTAAACATTGAAAAAATCGGGTCAAATTTCTGACTTCAGGACCCACTAGTAACGAATTGATTTTTCGAGCAGGGGCCATATCTTTTTACGTGGCGGGCGCAACTTGAACCCGCCCACGGAAAAGATATGGCCCCCGCCGCTCGCCTCCTTTGGCGGGCGGGCGCGTTGCGGCGCCCGCCACGTAAAAGGTGATCTTTTGCGTGGCGGGCCGCAACGCGCCCGCCACGTAAAAGATCTTAACCGCGGGCGGGCGCGTTGCGGGCGCCGCCACGGCGCCCGCTTTTGCATGGCGGGCACGTTAGGGGCCGCCACGTAAAAGGCCGCAGCCTACAAATACCGGGCGGCCGCCCCTTCATCTTCTCCACGAACTTCCTCTTCCAACTCTTGTGGGGGAGGTTTTGATCCAAAAACCGACAAAAACTTTGATTTGGGTGTTTTGGCTTTGATTTGGTGGAGGAGAAGACACTAATTGGTCGATTAATGCCTCTTTTTGATCTTTCTTTCCCTTTTTTCATCCCTCTCCAAATCTAGAGACACATGAGGAGAGAGAAAACTGCCTTTTCTCTAGATCTAGATCTATGGTGGGACTTTTCTTTTTTTTTTGGTTTGGAGGAGATAGAAAACTGCCTTTCTCTAGATCTAGATCTCTGGTGCAACTTCATTTTTTTTTGGTTTTGGAGGAGAGAGAAAACTGCCTTTCTCTAGATCTAGATTCTATGGTGGGACTTGTTCTCCTTTTTTTTTGGTTTGAGTATTATGTAACGGCACTAATTAAGCTTTTTGGAAGAGCAGGGATCGATCAGGATGGAGAGGCACCGAGCCCACTGGATGTATGAGATGAAGAGGGTTGATGACGAATACTTTGATGAGGTGAAGAAGTTTGTTGCTCGAGCGGCGACACAAATGAGATAATTCAACAGAGGTCGATCATCCGTCGTGCGCCAAAATGCAAGAATCTGAAAAGCGTTCTCTGACACCGTCGTGCGATCTCACCTAATCATGCATGGCTTCGTCAGTGACTATTTGGTCTGGACTTTTCACGGCGAAGAAGTTCCACCCTTCGATGAGCCTACGAAACCTGAAATTTAGCATGGGTGACGGGCGGCCCCGGCAAAGGGAAAGCGAACGCCCGAAGCGGCAAAGGCGGCAACGCTTAAGAGCACCGCCATCCACAGTGGCTTCTTGGCTTTGTTGGCTGTCCGGATAGTTGTTTTTTTTTTTTTTCAAACGTGCATTGCACGTTCGCATTAAGAGAACTTGGAAAAAAAGTTTACAATACCCGGTTGGCGCAATGGCGAGCAACCATCCGCCACACGGGTTGAACACTAACAATGATCACCGGCTTTCGAACGGTGGAGCTTAGGGGTTTGTACTAGGTTAGGAAACTAATGTGCGACTAAAGCGGCTACCGAGCCGTCTAAGGCTCGTGCAAACCTTCCACGCCCTCCTCTCTGCAAGGGCAAGGCGGACCTTGAGCAAGGGTAGGGCACGGAAGGCGGGGCGGCATCACGGAACGCTTTGTGGAACCTCATGGCGTCGAGGGGTCGGGGTGAGACACCCCGCACTCGGGTCGCCCAGCCCATTGTTCAGCAAGACACGCCGCGCCGCCTCTACGGCTTAGGATCGTGGAAGATAGATTTGGCGATAACCGATCGCTGCGACGTGGGATCGGTCGTGTCGCCGACAACCCTCGACCGCGCAGGTGCGGCGGATCCTGATCGAGGCTCCTCCAACGGCAGCATGAAGGAGTCGACGAAGGGCTGTCACAGTTACCTCTTGTCGGCGCGCCCGCCCGACAGTGCGGGTCGTGGGGAGGGCGGGAGCAGAGGAGGTTGAGCGCGGTGCCGCTGCGCCCCGGTCATCCGCCTCGGCGTGTCGGCCAGCGGGGATAAGCCGACCGTGGGGAGCATGTTAGCATGACATCGCCAACCTCCTCGACGCCTCACCATTCGGGAAGCGAGCCGGGTCATCCGTGGCGGTGACAGCGGTTCTAACAGCGCCGGTCGGGTCTGCCAAGGGGTAGCGGCTAGAGTAGACAAGCGGCGACGAGGAGGCGGCGAGCTCATCAAGCATTGGGTCGACCTAAACTTGAGGCCCCTCACCCTCGCACAGCAATAGCAGCGGTCGGAGGTGATGGCGGCCGGGGACACGACGGTGTTGAACTCTTGTGGTTGCATGCCCCGACGCCGCCGGCGTCGGCGATCGTGGCTGGTGTCGTCAAATGGCGCGCTGCGTAAGCCCCCTGTGCTGCCCGATGGTGGCGCCCCCCCCACGGGCGCTGTGTCGCCGACGTCGAGGGGGCGCCCCACGGGCGCCGCGTCGTCGATGTCGAGGGGGGCAGACAAAGAATCTCTCCAACAAGGATCAGGGCCACGTGCGGCCGACGCCCCGGGAGCCCCCTGGCCATCGCTAGTGCTGCCGACGCCATGGCGTGGAGTGCGCCGCTAGCGCGGCTCGGCCGGGCGCGAGGTGGACGGCGATGGTGATGCTGCTTGCGGTCCCTAGCCCGGTGCCTCGTGCCGAGGCAGAGGATCTGGCGTGACGGGGGAGGTGCACTGGCGGCAATGTGACCCTCCACCGGGCGGTTGAAGCGAGTAGACCGATGAGCGAACTCACCGGCCGCCGGTGACGAGGGTGGCGCAGAGGCTGGCGACGTCTATGCCGGCGGCTAACAACAAGAGTGAAGCCATTAGCATCGATCGGTGCGGCCGCGCGAGGAACGTGGTGCCGATGGAGAGGTGGACCAAGGCGCTATTGCGCCGGGACCCGATCGCTGGGATGCGCCGCCCGGGCGCAGGAAGCCGGACGCGACGCTCATCACGGCCGCCCGTCCTCAACGGCCTTCCCTAGGCGTCAATGGCGGACGCGCGTGCTCGGAAGATGGCCGCGGGCCAGTCCACCGCAGCCGCCTTCTTCTTGCGCCGGCGACGACTTCTTCTTCTTCAAGGCGTTTCCGCGGTTGGTGGGAGATCCGATGGCGGAGCGGAGTCCAGAGCCACGCCTGGGGCGGGCTCAATCGGACCGGGCCGGGCGGCGGTGCGCGGGCCGGAGTCCTCCTCGGCGCGGGCCGTCGTAGGGAGCCAAAGCCGGCAAGGGGGCGGTCGGGAGCCACGCCCTCGGCGGGCTCAACCTCCTCCTCGTCGCCGAGTAGGACTCACACCAAGACATGTGCTTCGGTCTCGGCCGATGGAGGATGCGAAGAAGGTCGATCTATGGCCTTCGCCGCCGCCGGAGACGCCCTCGATGACGACGGGCTCAGCAGCAGCCGGGCTCCCGTGATCAGCCAATGCAACAGCGGGAATCGGGTGGAGGGAGGCGACGATGATGTCGGGCGCACGGCTGCACCAGGACGACGCCGGGCCCGGCGAGCTGGGCGGCCGAGGCCGGGGGCGCCCATGGTGGCCGCGAGGACCTGAAGGCCGGAGAGGTCGGGAGCTGCGCCGGCGGCAGCAGGCCTCCATCGGGCGCGACCGGGCGGCGGCGGCACGGGGTGGCCGTCGGGGGCGCCTCTAGCGCAAGGTCTTCGGAGTCCAAGAGCGAGGAGGTTGCAGGGAATGGTAGGGCCGTGGGGGAGGGCCTCGCCGGCAACAGCCGGCGGCCGGGCGGCGACGGGCCAAGGAGGGCGGCCGCCACAGGCCCTGCTCGCGTCGCCCTTGCCAGGGGGCGGATGAGGCATCTTCATCGATAGTTGTTTATTTGATTTATTGGATAATAGAAGGCAACCGTCAATGGTTACAGAAGCACTGACAACGACATCTGGTTTGCCGCTCAGGAAAAAACATACAGGAAGCACAACAATATATTAGAAGTAGTTCTGCCAAATGCCATTCTCACTACCAATAGAATTTTTTTAATATGTACATATCCTACAATTGTGCAAGCGGGACGAAGATTTGAAAATCTTTTGACTGAGGAGTGAGTACTGAGTACAAGTGCTGAAGTGCATATAAGCAACCAACCAAGTGTAAAAACAATGTACTACTAGAGAGCAGAGAGACGACTTTGCTGCTGGATGGGAACATGGTGTAACGATTAGCGCTCCAAGCTCGCAGACAACAAGATCTCTTCCTCGATGCTGTAATGTCTACTGCAATAGTTGTTGTCACCGGCATTACCGTTATTTCCTCCTCGAATTGTTAGGCCGTTTAGTTCATTCAGCTGGTCCTCTTCAGCTAATGAAATGTCCATCTCCGGAGGACACTGCAGTCCTTGAAGCCTCATCTCCACGTTCCGCATACTAGGCCTGTCTTCTCCCTTCGTCCTCAAGCACATTGCTGCTATTTCCGCCACTTTTTTGCCCTCCTCTTCTCCTTCTTGGATGACCTGCTCATCTAGTATCTCATTGATCTTCCCTCGATTCAGTAACGTGACAAAGTGTGCCACAAGAGCATCACCTTCAGGCGAAATGTACACAATTGGCTTCTCCCCAGTCAGAAGTTCAACAAGCATGACCCCGTAGCTGTAGACATCACTTTTGTCGGTCAATCTCCTTGTGTAGTAGTACTCAGGATCCATGTACCCAAATGTTCCTTGTATGCTAGCCGTCACTCCTGATTGATCGATTTCGATGCCTCTAGAGGCACCAAAGTCCGACACTTTCGCCGTCAATCGATCATCAAGCAGTATGTTGGATGTCTTGATGTCCCTGTGCACCACCGACGTCGAAGCAGCTGCGTGAAGATAGGCCAGAGAACTAGCAACTTCGGAGGCAATACGCAGCCGGTCTTTCCATGCCAATGGGTTTTGATCAGGGCTGTCGCCATGAAGGTGAGCATAAAGTGTCCCATTTGGAATGAACTCATAGACCAGCAACGGAACTTCAGTCTCAAGACAACATCCGAAAAGCTTCACTACATTTCTGTGGTTTATTTGAGAGAGGATGGCAACTTCATTGATAAACTCTTCAATCTCCTTTTGAATCACTAGTCTTGACTTCTTAATGGCGACGACACGTTGATTGGAGAGTATGCCTTTATAGACCGTGCCATGCCCTCCGTCGCCAAGGATGCGAGACTCATCAAACTTGTTTGTTGCCTTCTCAAGCTCTTCCAAGCTGAAGATCATCCCTTGGGCGATGTCTTTGTCAACCAGCTGTTGAAGCAGCAACCCTCGGTTTTGCCTGAAGAATTTCTGCCTCATTTTCTTGGCTTTGTGAATCTTGAGCCTTTTTTTGCTGCAAAGATGGCAGCAAGAACCAGAAGCAAAAGGAACATGCCAATGCCAACCCCCATTGCCAAAAATTCGCCTGCAGAAACATATATATCACCATATGATCTCATCAATCTTGAAATGTCATCGTGTAAAAGCACTCAAGAAGGTAGTTGGATTCATCAAACTTACCAGCTGCGAGATGCCTTCGAGATCCCCGGCAGCCACCTAGCACGTAAGGGTTGCCGTTGTAGCCGCCCTTGCACCGGCAGAAATATCCGTCGGCGCTGCCCGTGGCGTTGAGGCACTCGCTGTATCTGCTGACGCAGCCAAAGCCGGGCATCTTCGCCGCCGCCGCGCATGACGACGACGTGTTCAGCGCCCAGTCCAGGACGGCCGGGATGACGAGCCCGCCGGTGGCATTGCCGCCGGCGGAGAGGAGCGACAGCTTGACCGGAACCACGTTCTCCCTGTCGCGCCACCACTCGTGCTCCACCACGAACACGCTCGCGCCGGGCGCCACCCACGCCGGCCGCCGAACCGTGGCGTTCTCCTCCAGCCAGGAGAACCGGACGCCGAACGACGACGACGCGGGTACGCCACCCGTCGTCGGGATGGGCGCCTCGCAGCAGCCGGCACCGTCGCACGGCCCGTGCCGGAGGTTCCGCTGCGACGCGCCCGGACAGGACGGCGCGCACGAGGCGAACGTGCGGGAACGGGCGACGTCTCCGTCTCCCTTGCCGCGCGGGCGCGGTGGCCTGGAACCGGAAGCCGCAGCCGACGAGGACGAGGCTGTTGCGCTCGGCGGAGAGCGCGTACTGGGAGGACTGGCGGAGGTCGGCGGGGAGGGCGTCGACGCTCGTGTCACTCGTGGTGCCGGCGGCTGCGGCGGCGAAGGACCAGACCGTGCTGCGGACGCGCACGGTGCTGTTCCGCAAGGATATCTCCAGCACCTCCGGACCGCCGCCGCCGCTCCTGCCCAGGGAGAGTTTCGGCGGCTTGTATGCGCGGTCGCAGGTGACCTCGAAGCCCGTCCGGTGGCAGCCGTTGCTGGTGCCGAAGCCGAACGGGTAGGGCACGTCCACGTCGCCGCACTTGCTCTCGCAGCCGGCCATGTTCGCCGCAGCAGCCATCGTCGCGAGCTGTATCAACAGCAGCGGGACGGCGACGACTCCGGCGAGGCTACACGTCGTCGCCATGCTACTGCGGGACTGCAGTGCACGCTGCAGTGCACCAGTTCGTGGGTTGGGTACGTACGTAGCTGGTACGTACGTACGGTAGGTGACCGTGCACGTTTTTTGCCAGTTCAAAGTTCACCAGCAGCACTTCATCAGTTATAATTGGTGGTTTTGAAGAGCAAGCAGGTGAGACCACGTAACTCCGTTTAAAACATAAATTACAGTGATGGTGAGTGGTGACCTGCAGGTCAAGCTCGAAATGCTTGTCTACTATCTCTGCCATTGACAAGGTTGACATGAACGGTCTTTTTCGTATCCGAATACATGTAAATAACAAATAACAAATGGACTGAGTATGCCTAAGGTGACACAAGATTGTTTGGATCTCTCACTTTGGATGGTCTTTTCGTATGTCGCTCAACTACTAGTGATGTAGTGTCATGGACTTGAATGTCAGTATGACATCATTATATAGACAGCGTGCCATATTTTATTTGGATCACGAAGATATCTATATTTCTGAAACTAGATGTCTGTGATAAGTACAATCTTTGCGAAAGGGCTTTTGGTCGAGTTGGTTTGATAGCTTGAGTAGCACTTTTCATGTTCTGAGTTCGACTCCCGTTACTAGAGTTAAACCTCGTCTCTCCAAGCCAAGCACCCCAGTTCTTCACCTCCCACCCAAGTGAGAGATATATTTTTAGTTTGACAAATAGTAATTTCAAATGTTAGTAAACAGATGAAGGGAGAACTATTTTTATACTTGTCAAATTTTCTTGAAGCCAACGTGGGTTTTGCCCCTTGGCCCAATAAAACTTGGCCCAATTAGCATCACTGGTCGCTAGTGGAATTTGGCGGCCACCGAATTATCAACCATTTCCCTTACTATAAAGTTTAGTAAGCTAAACTAAGGACTAAACTTTGCTCAACTCGGTTTGGTGGACTAAAAGAGACTGTCAGGGTGTTTGGCTCTAAAGTGACTAAAAGATGAGGTTTAGACCCATTTAGTCCCTTTTTGCATCTCTTGGGTGACTAGTCCGACTAAAATAATGTAGTCACCTTTTTTAGTAAGTTTGTTTTGGAACTTTAGTCCCTAAAGTGACTAAACTAAACTTCAGAAGGTCGGATATAACCTGCAAATATGGATATAAACATATTTTTTAAAAAAAACAACATGTCATTTGTTACTGCAGCCAATTAGGCCCTATTTAGTTGGTGAAAAGTGAACCCAAAAAGTGTGTTACAAAGATCCAATTACATCAAATCTTTCGACACATAAATAGAGCATTAAATATATATAAATAAAAAAACTAATTGTATAATTTGGTGAAAAGTCAAGACGCATCTTTTGAGTCTAGTTAGTTTATGGTAGGACAATAATTATTAAATACAAACGAAAAATCTTTGCAGTGGCTTAGAGAGCACTCACAATGCAGACTCTACCATGGTTTCTATCCTCATTTATTACCCCTCTATTTATTACTTTTTTGCTAATGTGGTATTTATATTTATTGAAGAGAGAGAGGAAAAACACAAGTAAAACCAAGTCTAACTAAGAAACCGGGTTTTCACGTAAACCAAGACAATTTGTGAGAGTGACAAGTGGGCCATGTGACATCATAATAGAAAATTGCATTTTGGGAGATAGTTTTGACACAACGTCAAAGACTATAAAAACTACGATAGTTTAGCATTGTGAGTGCCCTTAACCCGATATACATGACCAACTAAACACGCTCTAAAATAGCACTCTGCACGCACACAACCATGATATTGTGTTTCCCAACCAGATTCCGAGGATATTCCTTACTAGTCCGTACATTATTTCCTACCCAGCCGCATCGCCATTGACAGACGACAACGGTCCATGGTCAACGGTATCCATACCGCTCAGTTTGATCGGACGGCTATCCGGAGCCCACCACTCTTCTGCCAAGGATTCCTCTTCCTGTCTCTACCTGCAAACAATTGGCTGCGGCGCCGGCGCACCGCCGGCTCGTCGCCGGAAGGCGGCGCGCGGCGGGCCGCACTTCTCGGCCGTCAGCCCTCCGCAAAGGTACGCCCTGGTTCACCCGTTGAGTAGTTCACCGACCCAAAATCTGAGGTAGGTTATTGCTCGTTAGCTGGATGTAGAAGAGAGATTTCATTGTGGGCTACTCTTGTACTACCTAGCTTCTCATTTTGCATACGTTATTCTGCTGAGGTTTAAGGTGGTTCGATGTTCGATTCCCTGGTGACGATGAGCCTGTGAATGATTTTGATGCCATGGCCTGGCCGTCTTTCCCCTAGGATTGCATTTCCATATTTAACTTACTACTAATCTACTACCAATAGATAAACTAAATTCTGGTTTTTAGTTTTTTTTTAAGTCCCATCTTCTCTTTGTGCTCATTTATTTCTGAGGTGGTGTGTTGGTAACAATTTCCTAAGCTATTTTACTCATCCCATCCGTGCCTGTGCTGCTGGAAATGCTTTTCGGAAGGCATAATGTTTCAAGACAGATAAAAAGAGGCATCCCCATTTTTCTGCTTTCTGCAGATCAGGAGTGAGAATTTTGGCATGCTTGAAGTGTTCCAAAGCTGAGCTGGACTGAAGTTTCGTTGTAGACTTTTAGAGACTACATGGCATGCGATTCGGGGTTTCAAATTTGACACATGGACACAATATTAGAAGTTTTTTTTTTTTTTTTCCTTATCTCTTGTGAAATTGGCTAGTTTTGTTTTGCGGATTCACTCTATGTCTCTCTGCTGGTCCATCTTTTTCTTTCCTTCCCTATGCCCCTGCTTAGGCTTGTTTACAATTAACCCTTTTCACCTTCTCAAATCCAAATGCTATAGAAAAACTTTTTTTGTGAATAATGATATAGAAAAACTTAGTGCCGATCACCCACTAACATGAACCGATAGAGGTGGCTTTCTGTTCTCATTTCATAATTTGACCTGTCTGTCCTTGTCTTTGCTGTCTATTATTGTAAGTATAATCCCTTCAAGTTTATATTTGTTTGACGCTTAACGGTAGCCTAACTCCGCACAACCAAATAGAGTCAGCAGTCTAAGTATGCACGGTCTTGCTTTCTCAGAGACCTGCTCACTGATGTGCACACAAATGTTGATAAATATGTGTTAGATTTCACTGCAAGTGTGTTACTTATAGCTCAAAGTTGAATGTCTATGACCTCTCCATTGTATCAGTTTCTTTATACCGAAGGCAACATAAACATTTTTAGTCTCGCTCATTCTTTCACCTAGTGACATCTGGAACAGTGTTATCTAGCCAAGGAATTTCAAATTCTTGATTAAGGCTTGTTTGCGTAGACCAGGTCAGCAAAGACTTATGGTCATCATTTGTTTACACTAGGTCCTAAAATCATATGTAAGAGCTTGCGTATGTAGCATGAACCCCACAGGCACCAAATCACATCGATTACTGCACCCTGCCCCTGTACCCTGTGCACACACACACACACTTGCCACACCAACTCTGTACTAGTTGCTCATTTATTTCTGAGGTGGTGTGTTGGTAACAATTTCCTAAGCTATTTTACTCATCCCATCCGTGCCTGTGCTGCTGGAAATGCTTTTCGGAAGGCATAATGTTTCAAGACTGATAAAAAAGGCATCCCCATTTTTCTGCTTTCTGCAGATCAGGAGTGGGATTTTTTTGGCAAGCTTGAAGTGTTCCAAAGCTGATCTGGACTGAAATTTCGTTGTAGACTTTAGAGACTACACGGCATACAATTCGGGGTTTTAAATTTGACACATGGACACAATATTAGAAGTTTTTTCCTTATCTCTTGTGAAATTGGCTAGTTTTTTATTTTACGGACTTGCTCTATGTCTCTCTGCTGGTCCATCTTTTTCTTTCCTTTCCCTATGCCCCTGCTTAGGCTTGTTTACAATTAACCCTTTTCACTTTCTCGAATCCAAATGATATAGAAAAATGTTTTTTTGGTGAATAATGATATAGAAAAACTTAGGGCCGATCACTCACTAACATGAACGGATAGAGGTGGCTTTCTTTCTCATTTCATAATGTGGCCTGTCTGTCTGTCCTTGTCATCTCTGTCTATTATTGTAAGTATAATCCCTGCAAGTATATATTTGTTTGACGCTTAACGGTAACCTAACTCCGCACAACCAGAGTCAGCAGTCTAAGTATGCACGGTCTTGCTTTCTCGGAGACCTACTGATTGATGTGCACACACAAAGATTGATAAATATATGTTAATATTTCAATGCAAGTGTGTTACTTATAGCTCAAAGTTGAATGTCAGTGACCTCTCCATTGTATCTATTTCTTTATACTGAAGGCAACACAAACATTTTAGTCTCGCTCATTCTGTCACCTAATGACATCTGGAACCATGTTATCTAGCCAAGGAATTTCAAATTCTTGATTAAGGCTTGTTTGCGTAGACCAGGTCAGCAAAGACTTATGGTCATCATTTGTTTACAGTAGGTCCTCAAATCATATGTAAGAGCCTGCATATGTAGCATGAACCCCACAGGCACCAAATCACATCGATTACTGCACCCTGCCCCTGTACCCTGTGCACACACACACACTTGCCACACCAACTCTGTACTAGTTGCTCATTTATTTCTGAGGTGGTGTGTTGGTAACAATTTCCTAAGCTATTTTACACATCCCATCCGTGCCTGTGCTGCTGGAAATGCTTTTGGGAAGGCATAATGTTTCAAGACTGATAAAAAAGGCATCCCCATTTTTCTGCTTTCTGCAGATCAGGAGTGGGAATTTTGGCATGCTTCAAGTGTTCCAAAGCTGCGCTGGACTGAAATTTCGTCATAGACTTTAGAGATTATGCGGCGTCGCGATTATTCGGGGTTTTAAATTTAACACATGGACACAATATTAGAAGTTTTTTCCTTATCTCTTGTGAAATTGACTAGTTTTATTTTACGGACTTACTCTATGTCTCTCTGCTGGTCCATCTTTTTCTTTCCTTTCCCTATGCCCCTGCTTAGGCTTGTTTACAATTAACCCTTTTCACTTTCTCGAATCCAAATGATATAGAAAAATGTTTTTTTTTTTTTTTTTTTTTTGTGAATAATGATATAGAAAAACTTAGGGCCGATCACCCACTAACATGAACCGATAGAGGTGGCTTTCTGTTCTCATTTCATAATTTGACATGTCTGTCCTTGTGTTCTCTGCCTATTATTGTAAGTATAATCCCTTCAAGTATATATTTGTTTGACGCTTAACGGTAACCTAACTCTGCACAACCAAACAGAGTCAGCAGTCTAAGTATGCACGGTCTTGCTTTCTCGGAGACCTACTGACTGATGTGCACACAAAGATTGATAAATATGCGTTAGATTTCGCTGCAAGTGTGTTACTTATAGCTCAAAGGTGAATGTCGATGACCTCTCCATCGAAGGCAACACAAACATTTTTAGTCTTACTCATTCTGTCACCTAATGACATTTGGAAGTCTTACTCATTCTGTCACCTAATGACATTTGGAACAGTGTTACCGAGCCAAGGAATTTCAAATTCTTAATTAAGGCTTGTTTGTGTAGATCAGGTCAGCAAAGACTTATGGTCATCATTTGTTTACACTAGGTCCTCTAATCATATGTAAGAGCCTGCATATGTAGCATGAACCCCACAGGCACAAAATCACATCAATTACTGCACCCTGTCCTTGTACCCTGTGCGCACACACACTTGCCACACCAACTCTGTGCTAGTTGCAATTTCTCTTTTGAGGCCTCAGATGATTAACTTTCCATTAATTTGCAACAACTCTGTATTAGCATGTTGCAATATTGCAACAATTTGCTTCTTGGCTTTGACTATTTTGTCTCTCAGTGGCTCCTCCCTGTGTTTTAAGGTTAATAATAACTTTCCTCAGTAAAATATGAATATCATCACGTCTTACTTGAAATGTCACCTAATCACATCAGTAACAGTGTAGCTAGCAGAGACTTTTCCAACTCTTTATCTGATTTGCATTGACCAGGTCCCAAAAGGCTCTATGTGGGCTTATTGCTTATATATATAGCATGAACTGATGCATCCCATTTCCAGCCACTAAGCCTTGTCTGCTACTCCACTACTTCTTTTTTCCTGCACCTTGTGCAACAATGCACATGCTTGCCATAGCAGCTCTGCACTTGTTGCTGTTTCTAGCAACAATACCGACACTATCTTCACAAGACATGTGGGCAATTCCTGGGTGCACTTCCAAATGCCTCAACATAAGCATACCTTACCCCTTCGGCACCGGCGATGATGAGCGATGCTACTTTCATAAGGGGTTCAAACTCGCGTGCAAAATGGAAGAAGATCCCCCCGGGCTGTACATGAACACCGCTGGATATCGAGTTGTCGATATAAAGGTAGGGCCTAAAGTTCCTAGAGTTGTGTACCTTGACACCGGTTTGAATCCGTTATTAGGGAATAGCCACTACGATGACAACTGGAATCTCAGCTTATTGGATGACAGGCTCTATCGCGTATCAGCAACACAAAATGTGTTTGTTGCATTGGGGTGTGGTTTCAGGTTTTCTGTCAGTCCCCCTGGAGCAGGAGTCAACGCCAGCACCTGTGATTCCAAGTGCGAGACTGGTCATCCCAATGTGACCGTCGATGGCACTTGCACTGGTACTGGTTGCTGTTATATGGAGGTTTCAGAAGCCAGCAATAGCTACGCGATCAAGCTTGTTCCCCTCGATGAAGCAGCGAACTCAACCATGTCTGGCCCAAGCAGGGATCTGTTCAACGCCACATATATTGTGGAGAAAAAGGAATACTGGAGGAGGGCTGAATCTGCCAAACCGTTGCAGAAGTATGCGGCCTCACCAGAATCTGCCCCACGACAGCCAACCCACACTGTGGTTTACTGGATGTTTAGCAACTTATCTTGTGCGGAAGCTCAGAAGTCCCGTGACTTTGGTTGCCAAAGTGACAAGAGTGACTGCTATGATGAACCTCCACGAGGGTATAAATGCAAGTGTCAACAAGGCTATGATGGGAACCCGTACATGCCTAATGGGTGCCAAGGTATGCATCTTCCAGTTCAAATCCAACTTCTACCATGTGATTACTTTCGACTAATTAGTAACTACTTGTTTATTCATGGTTGAACTTGTAACAGATATTGATGAGTGTACACAGCCAGATCCACCCACATGCTTTGGGCAATGCATAAATACAATAGGATCTTATCTTTGTATCTGCCCACCTGGTACCTCCGGCAACCCCAGAGTAAAAAGATGGGTGTAGTCCAAACAAATTGAAAATTTCAGGTAACAAGGAAAAAAAAACATTCAATATCATGATCTCTGTTGTTTATATATTAAGGAATTAAACCTAGCTTAGTTTTCAGGAGGGTGGATCTACACCCATACACCCAAGCTCAAGCTCTCATCGAGACAAATTTGGGTGCCTATTTCTTCTTAATTAAAAGCCACCTAGTTCCTCCTGCGTTGGTTGATTTGTTTTACCAACATTCAAACCCTTTTGGTGTTAATAACTTAATATCAGCTCGAACCTGTTTTGTTGTTCTTCCCTTTCTTAATTTTTTTTTTTTTTAATATAATAATGGGTAGATCTCCTACTGTTTTGATAAAAAAAATGGTTTGTCGAAGTAAATAATCAGAATTTTATTTTTTGTATATTATATGCAGGATTGATCATTGCAATCGGACTTGGAAGTGGTATTGTCATTCTGCTGTTTATTCTTGCCATTGTTGTCATAAGGAGGAAGGCCAAGGCTCGAAAAGCTAAAATAATGAAAGAATTTTTCTTCAAGCAAAACAGAGGCCTTTTACTGCAGCAACTGGTAGACAGGGATATTGCTGAAAGGATGATTTTTTTAGCTTAGAAGAGCTTGAACGGGCCACAAACAGTTTTGATGAAACTCGAAAACTAGGTGGCGGAGGCCATGGAACTGTATACAAAGGTATTTTGTCTGACCAACGAGTCGCCGCTATAAAAAGGTCGAGACATGCAATCAAGAGAGAAATTGATGATTTTATCAACGAGGTTGCCATACTTTCTCAAGTAAATCATAGGAATGTAGTGAGCCTTTTTGGATGTTGCCTCGAGACAGAAGTACCATTGCTAGTCTATGAATTCATTTCAAATGGGACGCTTCACGAACATCTTCATGTCAGTGCTCCACTATCATTGCCATGGAAGGAGCGCAAGAGGATAGCCCTTGAAATTGCAAGATCTCTCGCCTATCTGCATTCTTCTGCCTCCATGTCGGTAATCCATAGAGACATAAAGACAGCCAACATACTGCTAGATGATCGGTTAACAGCAAAAAAGTGTCGGACTTTGGAGCTTCTCGAGGTATCCCCATTCATCAAACTTCTGTTACAACAACCATTCAAGGAACTTTTGGATATTTGGATCCAGAGTACTACCGAACAAGCAGGCTCATTGACAAAAGTGATGTGTACAGCTTCGGTGTGATACTTGTGGAGCTGTTGACTCGTAGGAAACCATCATCTTACGTCACACCTGAAGGCTTCAATCTGGTTTCACTATTTTCTTCATCAGTGAGTGAGGACAAGCTCTGGGAGATTCTAGACCCTCAAGTCATTGAGGAGGCTGAAGAAGATGAAACCAAGGAAGTGGCAGCCACTGTCATGATGTGCTTGAACGCTAAGGGCGAGGACAGGCCCAGATGAGGCAAGTTGAGACGAGATTACAAGCGTTGCAGAGTTCGGCAGACAATACTGGGCTGAACGGTCAATCAGTTCAAGGCCGTGATTCCTATGCTGGTGATTACAACTTGAGCAGGCCGTATAGCATGGAACAGGAATTTTGGTCGTCGATGAGCTTTCCTCGTTGATCATCTGCTCCTGTCCAACTTAAAAAATGTTTCCCCTTCTATATTACTAGTATAGTGCCCGTCTTAACGCTTACGGGACAAATCAAATAAAATATATTATAAGAATATATTTATTTGCCAACCAATCTGATATCTGTTCGCCGATCAACAAGATCCACACTTGATAAGAAAATATATATATTTTGTCACATGTTTGGCATCATATAGTAGGAAGAATAGCACGTAATAAGCCAATAACCAATACAACTTTGTTCTCTTTTTTTTTTCATTTGGACAAACAAAAGTGATAAGCTGGCTACACACATGCATACATGCAACGGAAGACATAATCCACCATTGTCCTCAAGCTCAAAATCAATATATCGAGTACATGGTTCATTTCCTAGACATCTTGTATTACTCCTAAAAAAAATCAATGTATATATCCTTTTTGTGGTTCTTTTTTCTAGTGCAACTTTGTGATTCTATGTACTCCTTTCCTCTTTCCACTTGCTTAATGGGGGACGCTGAAATTTTAAGAGATCAAATATTAGTAATTGAAATTAAAGCTGAAGTAAGAAAAGCCGATATGTCAGTACAACATGGCACTTGAAGAATTGCAAACAATTATAACTGATCAGGTTCACAACTGAAATTTAGAATGATTGAAAATCGGACATGAAAATCTTCAGCTTTTCATTAATCATGGTCTGACAATGAAGAAAAAAAAAAACTTTTGATTTTGCAGTGTAGTATAAATGGTTGAAAACGAAGAAAAGCTGAACTCACCAGGTAGTAGAGGCAACAATCCATGGCTTGCTGAATGTAAAAAGAATAAAGAATATCATTCTTTTTTTAGTGAAATTGACTTAAATCTGTTGAAAGACAAGAAAAAAACATGCCTCAGGGCAGCAATTCAAACATCCATAAACAGGTACTAATGAGGATTTAATACATTAATATGCTACAAACCACAGGTACCAAGACAGCAAGAGCAATATCCTAAAAACTTAAAAACCAATCTGTTCAGAATAATGAGATGAGATGGCAATACCATTCCGATCCATTAATTCAGATCACAGTTATGGCAATACCATACCATACCAGGATCTTCCCAAGTCTCAACCTCTTCTTCCTCTAGTTGGAAGAGGAACTCCAGGACCCTTTATGTAGTAGACAGAGACGCTTTTGTATCTGCAAAAATCCAGATTGATGATTTAAAAAGATAAGCAAGTAGATTTTTTTGAAGTCGCTTCATGCTTTCTCTACAAAATAAACCATACCCACCTCCGTGGTACAGATATTTGAGCTTCAGTGCAAACTATTTTCAGAGTTTAACCTAATGCAAATTTTTAAGCTGAACGTTATATCAAGTGTCGGATCATACCACTCCATTTTGGAACTCTCCGCTGAGATCTAGCTGCACTGCCATATCAGTAAAAGTTGAATTAGTCTGCCGCCTCAACTTCCATGCCGTTGCTTCTCATCTCCTACAAATTGCTGTATCCGTAAAATCTGCACGACAGATAAATAAGGATTAGCTAACGCTACGGTTCATATTAAATCTAAACTTAATTCTCTCAAATTTTAAATACTTAGCTAATTGTGCTTTGGCAAATATATGTCCATAGTTCTGAACTGAGCAGATATCAGATTGGGAATGCTTTACCTTGTGGGAGCATTCCACCTCATAACTGAATAATTTCCAATGCATTCAGAACTGTAATCTACGTCATAACTGAACCCAATTAAAGAAGATACTGTGACAAAAAGAAAAACATCCACATCATCCAGAAAATAAGGGACTAATTAGCATAAAACTGAGGACATGAATTGATGTGGATTATAGGGTAGAGATTGGCCCACGTCTAGTTACAGCTAAACTGAATTTCAGAGTCTGCCTTGTTGCATCAACTGGGGGCCATCAGGATCGCTTAATAGTGTCCTAAATGTGAATGGTATAGGCAAAGTCGTATTCCCAGGTCAGCAGAAATGTTATCCATCTGAATGCTTAGAAATGGGGATTAACCTGCAAAGAGCATATTTGTTCCAGACAGCATCAGTTACCAAAAAAAGAGCAATAAAATAAGGCAAAGCTATTCATACATGCAACCAATCCAACAGCATATGTGCAGGTACACACTGCATGCATGCACATTCAGGAGGAAAGTTGTTTTTTTTTTTTTCTGAAACTAAATGAAAGAGAGAACACCAAAAAAAAATAAGAATTGAGTCATATATAGTACCACATCAAAGAACTTTGGGGAGTCACCATCAACGTACATTACCAGCCTGCAAAAACAAAACAAAAGGAAAAAAAAAAAGAACCTAAGCATCACTCTATGTAAGTCTCACATCTATAGATAGAATAGAGTAACTCCTGTAGTTTAGTGCATGCCTCTTTATGAAAATCCTCGATGTCATCTATGGAGAGCAGCTTCCTGAACTGTGCATGGCAGCTTTATGATCTCTTCCTCCACTGCAACTACTACTAAATGCTCTTCAGAATCATGACACCTCTTATCTGAAATTGAAACTACGGCAAACTCAATGGCCGCATCGAAAGAATCAGTTGTGTATTCAGAAAATAGCCTGAGGGTTGTTGGCCAACATTAGCCAAATTGACCTTTCAAACTATAGGAAATCAGCACATAAATCAATCAATATACAAGTTAAATAGGGGAAGCGTGAACCTTGTACTAACCTTTCTGTTCCTTCTGTACTGCCGCGGCCTCCTCTGCCCCCGTCATCTTATTCCCGGGCAAGGTGTGCGGGGCCGGCGCCACCTCTTCATCCGTCTTCTGTACCCAGGCCTTCCTTATCTTCCATGCAGAATCTTGTAAAGACACAATGTCACCTCAAAAAAAAATTCTCACCGGACTAAATAGTTGTCCCAAAAGGAAGCTTAATTGTTTGGCTTAGGGTCCAAAACAATCTGTGAACTTTATCAAACTGCAGAGATTGTGGGCATATCATATCAAACTTTCCCTGAGCTGTATTCTAATTCTAATAAATATATACTCAAATAGATTGAGCTCTGAATGCTGTATTCTAATTCTAATAAATATATACTCAAATAGACTGAGCTCTGAATCTTGTGAAAATAGAGAAACATGGCCAGGTCATCCATCCAAAAATATAAAAAAGGCTGAAATACTCACAAGATTTGTAGCATTCCTCTTGCCGGCAAATACACAAATATCTGATGGCAAAAGTAACAGGAACATCATTAAGCAAGCCAAAAATGTATTATCCAAAGTAACCAAGAGAAGCAAAACGGTGAGCAGAGATAGAGCAAACCTTCCCAAGCTTGATGACTGAAGTCCACTCGGTCTCTAGCACGTCGACGAAGACAGAGAACACCACTGCATAGCACCAGAACACGCCGTTGATGATCTGGGATTCGGAAGGAATCAACCGCAACCACATGATTTTTCCCCCAATAATAGAACTGGAAACTCATGATCTGAGAATGGATTGCTGGTGTGACCAGCTGCCTAGCGTCCCGGCGTCCCAGCTGCCAAGCGTTCTGGAGTCCTAGCTGCCGCGTCCGCCGTCCGACAGAATCGCGTCCTCAGCGCCGCCGGTGGAACTGCAGGCGGCGGCGGCCGCGTGTGGTCCAGGCGGCCTCAGCGCCGGCCTCTTGCGCGCGACCTCAGCAGTGTGCGGCAGTGTAGAAAGGGCAGGGCTCGATTCACGTTGTGGGTGTGGATGTTGACCAAGGTATGGGACAGGACGGCCAATGGCAGCCACACGCGCCGCCGGCAGCGGCCGCGTGAGGTCCAGGCGGCCTCAGCGCCGGCCTTAGCGCCGCCGGGAGCTGCTTCCCCAGCACGCGACCTCAGCGTCCCGGCGTCCAGACGGCCACGCGGGCGATGGAGGCGAAGCGCCGGCCTCAGCGCCGCCGGTGGAGCTGCTTCCCGTGCGTCCAGGCGGCAGCGTGGGCTCGCGGCGCGTGGCGATGGAGGCAGCGCGGGCTCGCGTCGCGTGGGGATGGAGGCGAAGCGGCTCGCGTGCGGATCCAGGCGAAGCGGCTCGCGTGGGGATGCAGGCGAAGCGTCGCGTGGGGAAGTGTGCAGCGCGGCCGCGCGGGCAGAGACGGAGGTCACTCGCGGATCGCGCCTGATGACGATGGTGGTAGATGAGCGTTATCCCAGCATTACTGGCCTTGGATGTGGGTGAGTGAGAGAAAGAAGAGATGAGAAGTAAATCGGGAAATTCGTTTGAATAATTGAGTAGGTTTGAGGTCACGTTTTATTGGGTGCACTTAAAGAAGATTAGGAGAGATAATGACTGTGGAGGGGACACTTTCTTTGTGTGGCTTTTAGGGAAGTTTGTTTTGGTGCATTATATGTAGTAGAGATAGAGATTTTGATCCTTTGAAGCTTCTTCTGAAGCATCTGTAGTGAACTTTTTCCACACTATATCTGTATAGGGCTATCCTATGGTCACTGTCGTTTCAGTACTTTAGAGGCTGCACTTCCTTCCTGTCTTGTGTATATTGTAACTCGTAAAACAGGCTGAATGCCATTGTGATTTAAATTCATGCTACAATTCTTACTGTCAACGTGTTATTGTGTCACTAACGCAACCAAAAATTGTACTCCAGTTTCTTGTGCCTATCAACCATGTTTCTTTGAATTCTATGGGGGCAGTTAGACCGTCCCGGCCAATTGTTTCCCTGCCGGCCCAAGCCTTTTAACATTTGTTTACTGTGCATTTCTTGACTCTTTTCACGATGGCGTAAAGTATAATAGCTAGTGTATATGAACGATCCGATCCTTTTGACATTTGTTGCTTGTGCATTTCTTCTCGAAGTCTTAAGTTCTACCCAGTGTATAAATTATAGTATATTTGCAATAACTAGCCCATCAACCAGTGGTCCAATAAGATCTCGAGTCTTATGTTTTATAAATGTTTAAAAGTTCATAGACGAACTTAGCACGTATAACTAATCAAAATTGATTATCCGTGGTCTCTCTAATGAGTCTAATCTTTTTTTTTTCCGAAAGCGCTAATGAGTCTAATCTTGATCCGGTTGATAATTTATCAGTTACTCTATATATATGGTGTTTATCCTTTGTGTTGCACATGTTCGGGTTTTTAATATGTATTTAATTGAGTTTAAGTTATAACACCTCACATTGCATACATCTTTTAAGAACATAAATCTATATTTTAATTTTCAACTTTTAATCTTATTAGTTGTTGCAATTTTTAATTCAAAGTTCAAAATCTAGGCTTAGTGTCTAATTGGCCACTTTGGTAGTTTGGTTGATCTACTTCTTTTTTGCTGTTTTTTTACTGTGCTTTTAACAGTCGGAGGCTGTAAATGTAATGATGAATTATTTTATCCATGACTTATTCAGAGATCGAAATAAAATTATTTTTAAATGTTTAATGTACCTTTATATTCAAAACATTCTTTTTTAGTTAAAAAAGGTTTTATACTTCACTTTGAGTTACTATAATGGCATAACCATTTGTTTCCATCTGCACCACAACACTCGAAGTGTTGACTTTACCTATATCAAGGAAAATTATATGTAGTGTTGTTCTATAGAAAAATATTGCTTTTTGGCCTTAGGAGGAAAAGGAGCCAAGGCAAAATCCTTGATCTTCGTGACATTGCCCTATCTATTCATCGAGAAGTGTAATGGGAATTGTTGTCTTTACAAGCATCTTGTGTTGTTCTACCCGCTGCTTATCATCTTCCGCATATGCTCCTCAAGAGACTTCTATTCATCGACCATATCTTTTCAAGATCATGCTTGTTGTCGGTGTCGATCTCACCATCACCAGGTAAAAGTACCTTTGCTGCCAGACATGGTTGTCGTCTATTGATATATGAGACTTTTTACGTGTACCATTATGTATAGTGCTCGTGGCACATTGTACTACTAAAAATTTTGGCAGCACCTATATACCATCGCCTTAAACTTTCTTATCTCCTATACCACTGGTCCATGTTCGTTCAGTTTCTAACGTTTTAGAGGCGACATGTGGGACCAAGCATGAGAGCGACCATGTTACCCTAGGGACTTTCAGTGAAAAAAAAGAGAGAAAGCCGGTCCCGTGATTTCCCCATCCGCTCGTACTGCCTCGCGCGACGGAAGCGGGAGCACCGCGCCGTCGTTCCTTCTCCCACATGCCCGCGAGCTTTGTCGTTCCTTCTCCCGCATGCCCGCGCCATCGTCCCTTCTCGCAACAGCGGCGTCGCTTTCTTCCTCTCCCTGCTGCGGCGACCACGATGGTCGGGGCACGGCTCGCCGCGCTGCCCGCGCATCGTCCGTCTGCGATGGCGGGGAGAGCTTCGCCTATCGCCGCTCGCGCGCGCCGTCCTCGATGGCGGGGACGGATCTCACCCGTCGCCGCTCGCGGTGGTGGGACCGACCATCCCCTCCCTCGGCCCCTCGCGGGCGCTGGGTCGGGTCGACCATGGCTGAAGGTTGAAAAAGACCCTTTTACAGTTTAAGCGTCCCATTTCTATCTTTTAAATTCTTGTAAATCTTATAGATAGCCCCCCTGTTAAATTTGCACATCTCGTTTGGTCGGTGAGGGAGGGCATTTGGGACTTTTACCATACAGATTGACACCGTTAGCGTACAAAGTGGACGGAGTGGTATAGGAGACAATAAAGTTTCGGCCGATGGTATACAGGTGTGGCCGAAGTTTTCAGTGGAACACAGGTCACGAGCAATTTACATAATGGTACATAGGTAAAAGTCTCTGTATGTATCTCAATCTTCAATCGTTAGTGGAGTCGTCGAAAGATATGTTTCCATTTAGATGCGCCAAATACTTCACGTCGTGTGTTTGATTGGTTTTCCTGGTGTCCTATATTCAACTGGAAGAGGTTTTGGACCAAATGACAAAGCCACCTCTGTCCAAACCCAAGATGACCGAGGATTTGCAGCAAATATTCCCATCAAACACTGTCAAAAGGCCTTAGCGATATTTAGCTTGATGAACATGGTGTGTTTTGGCTTTGTGAAAGAGGTTAATTGCGCCTTGCCCTTCGATGAATGCACTCGGGTTGTTGGATACTAGATTTGGTAACTAGACTGCCAAGGGATAAGTTAAGATTTTCCCTGTTTCGCAAAAAAAAAAAAAAAAAAAAAAAAAGGTTAAGATTTCAGTGACACTATGCGGCAATCATAAAAATCAAGATACTTGTCCAAAATGGTGCGCTCAATTTGATCGGACGGCCATCCGGAACCCACTACCCTTCCGGAAAGGATTCCTCTTCCTGAAAACAATTGGCTCACATATGCAGCGCCGGCGCACCGCCGACTCGTCGCCGGAGGGGGGCGGCGCGCGGCGGGCCGCACTTCTCGTCAGTCAGCCCTCCGCAAAGGTACGCCCTGCTTCACCCGTTGCACCTTGTGAGTAGTTCACCGACCCAAAATCCGGAGTAGGTTGGTGATTGCTCTTGCTCGTCAGCCAGATTTACAAGAGAAATTTCGTTGTGGGAGGCTATTCCTGTATACCTAGCTAGGTTACCTGTATTTTGCAAGTATTGTTCTGGTGAGGTAGTTCGATGGTCGATTCTCCGGTGACGATGAACCTGTGAATGATTTTGATGCCATGGCCTAGTCAGCTTGCCACTAGGATTGCATTTTCATACTAACCTACTACCAACAGACGAACTAAATTCTGGTTTTTAGCTTATATTTTTTAGGAGTCTCCTATGTTCTTGTGCTTTTTTTTTTTTCTGAGGTGGCCTGCTGGTAACAATCTCCTGGGCTATTTTACTCATCCCATCTGCGCCTGTGCTGGAAATGCTTTTGGCAAAAACATAAATGTTTCAAGACAGATGAAAAGAGGCATCCCCAGCTATTGCTTTCTGCAAATCAAAAGTGGGATTGAACTGTTCCAAAGATGCATTGCACTGAAATTTCCTCATAGACTTTAGAGACTACACGGCGTACCACAAAGGGTTTAAAATTTGACACATGCGCACAATAATATTAGAAATTTTGTCCTCATCTCTTGTGAAATTGGCTAGCTTTATTTTACTGATTTACTCAGTGTTTCTCTGCTGGTCCATCTCTTTCTACCCTTTCTTCCCTATGTCCCTGCTTAGGCTTGTTTGCAGTTATCCTTTTCACTTTCTTAAATCCAAATGATATAGAAAAACTTAGGGCGGGTGACCTTTTAATATGAACCGAAAAGAGGTAGCTTTCTGTTTACGTTTCATATTCGTCCTGTTAGTTCTTGTCATCGGCGTCTTTTATCATAAGTATAATCTTATATACCCTTCAAGTATATATTTGTTTGACGCTTTACTTGTAACCTAACTTCACACACGACCAAACAGAATCAGCCGTCTGAGTATACACGTTCTTGCTTTCTCGGAGAGCTACTGACTGATGTGCACACAAAGATTGATAAATATGTCTTAGCTTTCAGCTTTCACTGTGAGTGTGTTACTTATAGCTCAAAGTTGAATTCAATGACCTCTCCAGTGTATCAGTTTCATTATAAGGACAGCTCGAAGGCTACACAAACATTTTTGGTCCCACTCATTCTGTCACCTAATGACATCTGCAACAGTGTCATATTTCCAAGAAATTTCATATTCTTGATTACGGCTTGTTTACATAGACCAGGTCAGCAAAGTTTTATGGTCATTATTTGTGTACACTACTAGGTCTTCAGCAACTTGTCATTGTGCAATGATGTACACGATTGCCACACCAACTCTGTACTAGTTGCAATTTCTATTTCGAGGTTTCAGATGATTAACTTTCCATTAATTTGCAACAACTCTGTATTAGCCAGTTGCAGTATTGCAACAGTTTGCTTCTTGTATTTGACTATTTGTCTCAGTTGTGTCTCCCTGTGTTTTAAGGTTAACCTACTGACAGATAATAATTTCCCTCAATACAATACAAACATTATCACGCCCGTGCTTGAAATGCTACCTAATGACATCAGTAACAGTGTAGTTAGCAGAGACTTTCCAACTCTTCATCTTTTTTGCATTGACCAGGTCCGCAAAGGCTCTACCAAGGCTTATTGCCTATATATGTAGCATGAACTGATGCATCCCATTTCCAGCCACTAAGCCTTATCTGCTACTCCACTACTTCTTTTTTCCTTGTACCTTAGGCAACAATGCACACACTTGCCATAGCCGCTCTGCACTTGTTGCAGTTTCTAGCAATAATACCTACACTATATTCACAAGACACGGGGGCAATTCCTGGGTGCACTTCCACATGCCACAACATAAGCATACCTTACCCCTTCGGCATCGGCGATGAGCGATGCTACTTCCATGAGGGGTTCAAACTTCGCGTGCAAAGAAGATCCTCCGTGCTGTACATGAACAGCGCTGGATATCGAGTTGTCAAAATAAAGTGGCGTTCTCATAGAGTTGTGTACCTTGACACCCATTTCAATCCGTTATTAGGGCGTAGCAGCTATGATGTGAACTGGAATCTCAGCTTATTGGATGACAGGCTCTATCGTGTATCATCAGACCAAAATGTGTTTGTTGCCTTGGGGTGTGGTTTCAGGTTTTCGGTCAGTCTACCTGGAGCAGAAGTCAACGCCAGCACCTGTGATTCCAAGTGCAAGACTGGTTATCTCAATGTGTCCGTCGATGGCACATGCATTGGTACTGGTTGTTGTTATACAGAGGTTTCAGAAGACAGCAATAGCTACGCGATCAAGCTTGTTCCCCTCGATGAAGCAGCAAACTCAACCATGTCTGGCCCAAGGGATCTGTTCAACGCTACATATATTGTGGAGAAAGGGGAATACTGGAAGAGGACTGAAGATGCCATGCCATTGCAGAAGTATGCGGCGGCCTCACCAGAATCTGCCCCACAAGTGCCAGAAGTAAACACTGTGGTTTACTGGATGTTTGGTAACTCATCTTGTGCGGAAGCTCAGAAGTCCGGTGACTATGGTTGCCGCAGCGACAAGAGTGACTGCTATGATGAACCTCCACGAGGGTATAAATGCCAGTGTCAACAAGGCTATGATGGGAACCCGTACATGCCTAATGGGTGCCAAGGTATGCATCTTCCAGTTCAGGTCCAACTTCTACCCTGTGATTACTTTCCACTAATTAGTATTTACTTGTTTATTCATGGTTGAGCTTGTAATAGATGTTGACGAGTGTACACAGCCAGATTTATACCCATGCTTTGGGCGATGCACAAATACAATAGGATCATATCATTGTATCTGCCCATCTGGCACCTCCGGCGACCCCAGAGCAAAAGATGGGTGTAGTCCAAGCAAATTGAAAATTTCAGGTAACAACTAACAAAAAAAAAAAATCATTCAATACTATGATCTCTGTTATTTATATATTCTTAGGAGTTAAGCCTAGCTTGGTTTTTCTTGAGGGTGGATGTACACCCATATCACCCAAGCTCAAGTTCTCATTGAGAAAAATTTGGGTGCCTATTTCTTCTTAATTAAAAGCCACCTAGTTCCTCCTACGTTGGTTGATTTTTTTACCAACGTAGGGAAGGGAGGCACCGGCCAAGGTAGGTTTTCCCTAGGATCGTGTTTAGTTTACATTGAAACGCTTTTGGTGTTAATATCATCTCGAACATGTTTTGTTGTTCTTCCCTTTCTTATTTTTCTTAATATAATGATGGGTAGATCTCCTACTAAAAGAAAAGGTTTGTCAAGTAAATAATCAGAATTTCATTTTTCATATATTATCAGGATTGATCATTGCAATTGGACTTGGAAGTGGTATTGTCATTCTGCTGATTATTCTTGCCATTGTTGTCATAAGGAGAAAGGCCAAGGCTCGAAAAGCTAAAATAATGAAAGAATTTTTCTTCAAGCAAAACAGAGGCCTTTTACTGCAGCAACTGGTAGACAGGGATATTGCTGAAAGGATGATCTTTAGCTTAGAAGAGCTTGAAGCGGGCCACACAAACAGTTTTGATGAAGCTCGAAAACTTCGGCGGCGGAGGCCATGGAACTGTGTACAAAGGTATTTTGTCTGACCAAAGAGTCGTTGCTATAAAAAAAGTCAAGACATGCAATCAAGAGAGAAATCGATGATTTTATCAATGAGGTTGCCATACTTTCTCAAGTAAATCACAGGAATGTAGTGAACCTTTTTGGATGTTGCCTTGAGACAGAAGTTCCGTTGCTAGTCTATGAATTCATTTCAAATGGGACACTTCACGAACATCTTCATGTTAGTACTCCACAATCATTGTCATGGAAGGAGCGCAAGAGGATAGCCCTTGAAATTGCAAGATCTCTCGCCTATCTGCATTCTTTCTGCCTCCATGTCGGTAATCCATAGAGACATAAAGACAACCAACATACTGCTAGATGATCGTTTAACAGCAAAAAGTGTCCGACTTTGGAGCTTCTCGAGGTATCCCAATTTATCAAACTTCTGTCACAACAACCATTCAAGGAACTTTTGGATATTTGGATCCAGAGTACTACCGAACAAGCAGGCTCACTGAAAAAGTGATGTGTACAGCTTCGATTGTGATACTTGTGGAGCTGTTGACTCGTCGGAAAACCATCATCTTACGTCACACCTGAAGGCTTCAATCTAGTTTCACAATTTTCTTCATCGGTGAGTGAGGACAAGCTCTGGGAAATTCTAGACCCTCAAGTCACTGAGGAGGCAGAAGAAGAAGAAACCAGGGAAGTGGCAGCCATTGCCATGATGTGTTTGAACTCTAAGGGCGAGGACAGGCCCACAATGAGGCATGTTGAGATGAGACTACAAGCGTTGCAGAGTTCGGCAGACAATACTGGGCTGAACGGTCGATCAGTCCAAGGCCGTGATTCCAATGCTGGTGATTACAACTTGAGCAGGCCGTATAGCATGGAACAGGAGTTTTGGTCGTCGATGAGCTTTCCTCGTTGATCATCTGCTCCCATCCAACTTAAAAACTGTTTTTTTTTTTTTTTTTTTTGTCCTTTGAAGTATGTTTTGAAGCATCTGCAGTCAACTTTTCCAAACTATATCTGTATTGGCTATCCTATGGTCACTGTTATTTGAATACTTTTTTTTTTTTTTTTTGAGAAACAGGAATTTTATTAAACATTAACTAGTGTCATTACACACAATCGACTCAACAAATTCAGGAAAAAAGGAAAAAAAGACTTGACTACGACTAGACCTAATAGCATAATGAGCAAGCTGATGTGCAGCATTATTCTGATCACGACTGATCTTCTTGACATCCACCTGACGAAGTTCTGCCAACCGCAACCTGGCATCTTGAATCGTCGACCAATGTACGGACCGATCAGGATTAGTGTTCATTAGCTTCTCAGCAACCACAGCACTATCTGTCTCCAAAACCATTGGAATGTCCGGCCAACGCGCTGCTAGTACGAGACCCTCACGGCATGCCACCGACTCAGCTTCCTCCGCATCCCTGCAATGACGCAGCAGACGCCAAGCAGCTAGCTGAACATGACCTTCATGATCTCTGATAATCACTCCTATCGCAGCTTTCCCCGAACTATCCAAAAAAGCACCATCAACATTAATCTTGAACCAGCCTTGATACGGCCGCATCCACTCCTTAGCATGTCGAGTACCAACCACCACCCTACTGGTACCAACTACAGCACACTCTTTGCCCTTACTATCTTGGGAATTCTTCTGATGGCATTGTATGAGTGATTCCATATATCGAGTTAGAAATACCACTGAACTCTCAATTGAAATCTGCTGTCCTGTCCTTAATACACTATTACGGACACTCCAGGCGCGCCACAACAACATACACAGATTGCCCATAACTTCTTTGGAATATCGACTCAGTAAAACCAGCAGCCATTGAGGACCCGTGTACTGAAGATCCTTCTCATCAGGGGAGAGCCCAACATTCTCTCATGACCTGTCTCAGAGTAGCAGCATGAGGGCACCTTACACAAGCATGGAAGCAATCCTCTCTACCATCTCCACATAATTCACAGATATCATGTTGAGCAATATGTCTATAAAATTTGTTGGCCTGAGTGGGAATGCCATTATTAGCCAACATCCATGCAAACACCTTAACTTTTTCAGGCACCTTGATAGACCACAAATCCTTCCACACCTTCCTGCCATCAGTAGGAGTAGTGCTAGTACCTATTGATCCCACTCCATGTTCAATCCTCATGGCCAGTCTATACGCACTCCTGACAGTGAACAAACCAGATTTCTCAAAGTTCCAGGCCACGTAATCCTGACATGCATTGTAGGGAATTTTAATTTTAGAATTTCCTCAACATCGCACGGATAAAAATATCTTCGGACCAGCGTCTCATCCCATGCTCTTGCATCAGCATCAATCAGATTAGAAACTCTACGAATCCTGCAGTGTCGCACACTCCCCACAGGTTTCATGGAATGAGCACGAGGAATCCAATTGTCTCTCCAGATGTGGATGCTTTGGCCATCACCCACTCTATAGACCACCCCATGTTTTAATAGCTGTAGACCGTGTTCAATTCCACGCCAAGATGGAGAGGCATCACCTGCAATTACCGTGTCCAACAAGTTACCATTAGGAAAATATTTAGCTTTCAATACCCTGGCACAAAGGCTATCTGGATAGATCACTAATCTCCATGCTTGTTTTGCGAGCAAGGCTTGATTAACCAAACGGAGATCACGAAAACCCATTCCTCAAGAAACCTTTGGGCATAATCATCTTTTCCCACGGCACCCACTGCACCTTTCTCCTCCCATTCTCAGAACCCCACCAATAAGCCCAAACATGACGCATCAAATCATCACACAAGGTAAGTGGGAGTTTAAAAACACTCATCACATAGTTAGGTAACGCTTGTGCAACCGATTTTATAAGAATCTCCTTAGCTGCTGCAGACAAGTCCTTCTCATTCCATGCACTCATTCTTTTTTGAAATTTTTCCTGTAACGGCTGGAAAACTCCTCTTTTCATGCGGCCTGTAGGCATCGGCAAACCCAAATATTTGGCTTCAAAATCAACTCTCTGGACGCCCAAGAGTTGTCTGACTCGATCCCCCGCTGTAGCATCACCTTCTTCACTCATAAATAAAGAACACTTGGATGGGCTTAATTGCTGTCCAGTACATTTCTCAAAGACGGATAGGATGTGTTTAACCGCCGCTGCCTGATTCTGATTAGATCTAAAAAAGAGTAAACTGTCATCCGCAAACAGCAGGTGTGTGATACTAGGTGCTCGTCTACAAACTCTTAAACCTTCTATTTGCCCCTGTCTTTCATAATGCCGCAACAGAGAAGAGAGACCATCAGCAACTAGAAGGAACAAATATGGAGATAAAGGATCACCTTGTCGTAGACCACGTGTTGGAGAAAAGGAGTGCGAGGGCACTCCATTGAAGCGAACAGAGTAGCGAACAGTCGAGACACATGTCATGACCCACTGCACCCATTTGCTTTGAAAGCCTAGCTTCACCAATAACCTTTTTAGAAATCCCCAATCAACACGGTCATACGCCTTCGATAAATCCAATTTATAAGCACAGAAGTCCTTCCCATATGGTCTCTGAATGGCATGTATACATTCAAAGGCAATAAGTGCATTGTCAGTTATCAGACGGCCAGGAATAAATGCACTTTGTTCCTTGGATATGATCTGCTCCAAAAAAGGTCTAAGCCGGTTAACCAAGCACTTGGAAATAATTTTGTAGATGACATTGCACAGGCTAATTGGCCTAAACTCCTTGAGATGTTCGGGTTTGGCCCTTTTCGAATAAGAACAATGGCTGTATCATTGATTCCTGCAGGCAGATTACCATCATCGAAGAACTTTTGGACTGCAGCTACCACATCATCTCGTGTAGTACCTCCCAATGGCGCCGATAAAATCTAGCAGAAACCCATGGGCGGGCGCCTTTAGAGGCCCCCCATCTGAAAAAAAGGGCATCTGAAATCTCCTCAACTGAAAAACTCCTACATAACTCCTCATTCATATCCTCCGTAATTTTTCTGTTTCCATAAGATCAACAAGTTCAGCGGGGATCAACCTGGTCATCGGCCGAGTAGAGGTCTTTGAAAAAATCAACCGACATGGCCTGCAGTTCTTTAGGGTCTTCGCACCACTCACCGTCTTGTTTTTCAACTTCTTAATTTTATTCTTGCGAGCTCTCACGTTTGCCGATGGAAGTACTTTGTATTACGATCGCTTTCCACGAAGCCGGGCAATGCGAGACCGTTGCAACCACATCATTTCTTCGCGGTATAAAAGTTCATCCATGCGATCGGTGAGCACCCGAATATACGCCCCGCTAGCATGAACATCTCGCCGCCCTAGTTTCTAATTTAACTCACGAGCTCTTCTAGTTCCTTTGTCACTGCACCAAAGTTCTCCTTACTCCACTTGCGCAAAAAGACGTTGGGCGTGCACCCAGTAGCGGCCGGGCAATACCACCCAGGCCCTCCCTATTCGGAGCAGTACACCAAGCCTCCTTAATTTCCAAAGCAAGGGACTCAAGACGCTCCCACATAATTTCATATCGAAAAATTCTAGGCTTGTATTGCTTCCAACTTTCCTTCTTAATCTCCAATAGCAAGGGGCAATGATCTGATCGGGATGACACCAAATGGTGTAGAGTTGCCTCACCAAACATGTCACGCCCGGCTAGAATCAGCTTCTGCTCTGTCAAGTCTCACCTTAACATTGGCTGTACCATCCCTACCATTATCATAAGTAAAGGTAGGCCTACAAACCCAAGATCCATGAGACCACAATCGGTCAAGACATCTCCGAATGCTGCCATCTGTCTCTCCGGTCACGACATGCCGAGAATTGTTCATACCCCACATTGCTTCATTAAAATCACCAATTAGGAGCCAAGGTTCCACTGAAGCCCCACGTAAGCGGCGCATAAGCTCCCCACATGTGGTGCGGTCCTCGGTCGCGTGGCTCTCCATAGACAAAGGTGACGCGAAACCCGAGGTGCGGTTGGCGTCTCGAACATGTACATCAATAAAACGTCGTGTTTTTCAATCAACGAAACATCCAGCGATTCATGCGAACAAAGCCAATCCACCACCTGTACCAACACTATCCCTTTGCAATGGCATTCTTCAAGCCTAGTCTCCACCTCGATTAGCTGCCACGGTTTCGGACATTACGGTTTCGGCGGAAGACCGGCGTGGGCTTTTGCTCTGTTAGAGCAACGAGCTCTTGAAGCTGTCCGAGGGAGCCCCAACCCTCGGCGGTTCAGTGAGTAGATTCATTGCTCCTAACGGGCCTCGCCATGAGGTCCCGTCGGAGTTGATAAACGATTGATCACCCCCATTCACCTTATTACGCTTGTTACTACCGGCTTGAACTCGAGAGTCGACCTTTGCTTTCTTCACCAGCGTCACGGTGCTGCTGAACACCCTCCATTACTGCCCTCGAGAAGCCGGAAGGTCCGCCGGTCCCGCCTTCAAGTTGTCACTAAACTCGTCTCTGTCTTCCCCATTTTCCCCATTCTTATTTCATCAATCTCCATATCATTTCCTTCTTGTCTAGCTCTCTTCTTACCTTCTACGTTCAGCTTTCCCATCTCATTTCCATTAACTTGATCCGACCGTGGTTTACGTTTAAAGCCACGTCGCCCTAGTTTATCATTGTTAGCTGTTTTCTCATCTTCCTTTTTTCTCCCGTCTCCCTATATGGTATTATTGACTTGTTCCACTGCCGTCTTCTCAGAATCACCAAGGTTGTTTATATCTTTTACCCTTTTCACTTCCTCATCTTCTATCTTTTCATCTTTTTCCTTCTCCTCAAATGTGTCCTCCTTGAAAATCCTCTCTTTTATGGTATGATCAGCAGTTGTAGTTGCATCTATTAATTTCGGAGGACTAGACTCCTTTGACTCCTTCTGTTAAATTACTTTGTCGTTCTCTTCATCGGTATAGGTTTCCTCCATTTGGTGTAATCGTTTCCCCTAGCTTGTCATCATATCTATCATTAGTTCCCCACTCTTCTTTTTTACTCTCCATGGCAATTGGGAATGTTGTCCAGAAGAACTACTCCCCGAATCATCCCCAATCCTCCTCTTCTCAGGGAAAAAACGAGGATTTCTTGAAAACTGTTGCACTTCACCCTTCTTCAACTTGATCCGCGCAGGATCGGTCAGTGTGACCAATGATCCCACATGTATAACAAAAAATCCGGAAGGTATTCATAGCTGAGTGGGCACCATAATTTTCTTTCTTCGCCATCCTCCCCATGATCCGAATTACACCCCTCATCGGAGGCTTACGTATGTCCAACCGGATTTTTGAGTCGTAAACACTCTCCGAACGCCATACCATCCTCGTCGGCTTCCACTTTCAACACGTCCCCAATCATTTCCCCAATTATTTCCCCCGCCTCTTTATTCATTAGCCCGAGCGGCAATTTTGACACCCTCACCCAGATCGGGATTGACGTGAAATCAATTTCGTCAACTCTCTTCGTACCATCAAAATCCGCCATAACAATAAGGTTGTTTCCAAACATCCATGGACCGTCCTCCATGGCGTTTCTCTTCCCGATTCTTGGAGAAAAGTGAAGAGGAAACGATTTTCACTATGATGCTTGCATTTGATACCCCTCAGAGGGCACCAAACACGCCCCAGAGCCGATTCTAGGGCATCTGCTCGGATTGGTTTTTCCGATAGCACTTTCCCTATAGCCTGCGGAATTCCTCGTGCACTGGATTCCTCTTTTGACCGTCTGATTCTGATGGACTTCTTTTTCCGATTCCGTCAGCTTCATTTTCTCCAGCAACCCGATCACTTTGTCTTCGTGCGACCCCATGATATCGGTTTCACAGAACTCGCAGTGGCTACTCAATGAATTGAAGAAATAAACACAGAAAACCCAACTCAATCCGTCACCTTGCCAAGAAATCTATATATATTGCTCTTCAAAATGGTCTTCAAAAACAATTTTGATTTGTCCCTGGTAACAAACAGCTACACTACAGCTGTTTTTTTTTTTTTTTCTTTTTCTTTCTTTTTTCTCTTTTTATATATATAAATATATATATACAAATATATATATATTTATAGTTTTGCTTGTTACCGACCCTTGTAAAACTTCAGGAGGCTCCCTGGAGACTCCCTCTGTTGCCGACAGAAGGAACCAGCTACCCAATAGCTGGCCTTTTTTTTTTTTTTTCTATCTATCTGCAGAAGGGAGCCGAATTCCCTGGAACCTCCCCGATTGACGGTGAGCAGCAGGGCAGCACCGACTTTGGAAGATGTCGGCGGCCGGCGGAGGGATGGGGCGCCTCACCGCCGCGGAGACGCCGTTCGGGGCGGCACTCCGGCTAGGCTGCACGGCGGAGGAGCAGCTCGTCCAGCTCCTGGTCAGGCGGCGCCGGGGTCGTGAGTGGCGGCGGCGGCGGATGGATTTTGCGTCAGTGATGGAGAGGTGGCGCGCGGCGAGCACGGAGAGGTAGAGCACGTGCGTGGTGGCTGTGGGCGGGACAGCGGCCTGGATTGCGAATCGGTGCAGCGCCAAGCAATCCTCGAGGCAGCGCGTGCAGAGGAGCGCGGTACGGACGGCGGCGCAGGTGAAGGATGAGGGCCGGCAGTTGGAATGGAGCGCGTGGCGGGTGAGGAGCGCCGCCTCGGGGAGGTCGGCCTTCGGGCCCGAGAGGATCGCGAGGATCCGGTTGTGGGATGCGAGGCGGGACGGCACCAGCGTCAGGAGCGGCTCCGCGAGGCGCACGGCCCGCGGGGACGACGCGGGCGTCGGCTCTGCGACGATGGAGAGGGCGTCAGCGGCGTCAATGACCCCGCCGATGGTGGAGGAAGCAGGGTGCTAAGCTATGGAGCTCAGCTTCGCGACGTCTGCGGTGGTTGCGGAAAGAGCAAGGCAAAGGCTGGAGAAGATGGAGCTCCAGGCGAACTGGGAATCGCCTCCCAATCGCCAAAGACAAGGGCACAAACGAAACACGGCACTGAGGCCGTAAAATGTTCTGATTTTGTTATTTGAATACTTGAGAGGTTGCAGTTCCTGTCCTATGCATATTGTAAGTTGTAACTCGTAATACAGGCAGAATGCCATTGTAATTTAAATTCATGCTACAACTCTTACTGTCAACGTGTTATGCGTCACTAATGCAACCTGAATTGTACTCCAGTTTGTTGTGCTTATCAACGTTGTTTCTTCTGAATGAGAATGGAGGCAATTAGACCGTCCCCATCAATTGCTTCCCTGCCGGCCCGAGAATTTCTTTTTTAAGATTTGTTTACTGTGCATTTCTTGACTCTTTTCACGACGGCAAAGCTAGTGTATATAATCTATATGTACGCTTCTAGAGTACAATTCTGGTTGTGCATTTCTTGACTCTTTTCACGTAGTATATTTGCAATAATAACTAGCTAGCCCACCAACCTGTCGTCGAATAAGATATACAGTCTTATGTTATATAAGTATTTTAAAGTTCATAGACAAATTTAGCACGTATAACTAATCAAAATTGATTATCCTTGCTCTCTAATCTCGATCCAGTTGATAATTTACCGATTACTAAATATGTTGTTTATCCACATGTTTGGGGTTTTAAATGTATTTAATTGAAAACATTAGCTTATGTCAAAAGTTGCAGGCTGGGATGGCCTGGTTTTGGGCCTCCGCACTTGAGGGGCAACTCCAGCCGCTCAGTGCTGGATCAAGCGATCCGCCTGCAACCCGGCGACCGCGGGCCCTGGGGCACGGCCTTGGCCCGCTGGGATTGGAGGGCCGCTGAAACGCGGGACGGCCTTGCCGGCGCATCAGCGGATGCCGCCCCGACCGGCAAGGACCGGGCGGTCGCCGGAGGAGTCGGCGGGGGGCGCGCGCCGCGGCCTCGGTGAATGCGCACTGAGCCCGCCCCGGCGCTGATTCCTGCTGAGTCCGACCGTCGGCGGCCGTCGGAGGCCTGCCTTGGCTCGACGCGCCACCACTCCACCTCGACGCCCACAAAGCGCCCCAGCCGTCCCGCCACACCGCAACTCACCCCGCCGAACGGGTGTACGGGATTCAAGGCCCAAACCTCCACCTAACGGCCGACGGCGACGCCGAGCCCGGGACCTTGCCTCGGGCCTCCGTGCTCGAGGGACCGCTGCGTCGCTACACGGTACGCTGCTGGACGCCGAGCTGCAACGGCGCACTCGACCGTCGTCGCTTCGCTCTAACGCCGCCGACGGAGTTCGCGCGGGCGACAGATGTTCGGGCGTCGTGGACACTCTAGAGCGGCAGCCGGGTTCGAGGCGACCTGTGAACGCCTGATGGAGACCCCTTCCATCGTGGCTCGTCCGTCGCTGGTCAGGGGAGGGCAAATAGGCGGAGTTTCCGACACAAGGCACCGACTAAACGGTGGAGCTTTAGAGTGGTATGTTAAGAAGGAAACAAATATGCGACAACGAAGCGACAGCGATCAGCGACCGTCGCTCGGGGTGCGTCCCCTGCGCCGGCATATATAGGGAACGAGCATGTCTAACACCTCACACTTGCCCTTTGATGAATGCACTCCGGTTGTTAGGCACTAGATTTGGTAACTAGATCGGAGTGCCAAAGGACTGGATAAGGGTTTCTCCATTATTTCAGTGACACTATGCATAAGGCTTATATTGGTCTATAGTCCACTCCGGCCGCCAAGGTATTCTCCCTTACTAACTTACCTTCTGGCAAGTTATCATGGCGTGTCTCACGCTCCAAGAGTATTATGCCAAGGCAAGAGATGTATAAACAACAAGAACGCTTGTCAGTTGCCATCACAAAAATCAAGATACGTGTGCAAAATGGCGGTGTAAACAAGAAGATGGTTGGTTAATGAAGACATGTTTCTTCCAAGTTTAATTTCCTCCTAATTTTCCTTGTCCTTGATGTCAGTGGGTATATCCCAATCTGTGTACAGAATCAGATAGCTTTTTAACATCAAAATCTCCATAGTTACATTGTATGTTTTGTCCTATTATCTATTAGTACATGACTGGCAGTACATCCATGCTGTGCTCATCACCTTCTACGAGATCTCATATATGGCGATAAGGACTAAGGAACTGAAGGCCCTGCTGCTGACGTGGAACATGCTGTAATTCCCAGGACAACACAAGCCTAGTTCCCAAATCCAAACTATGCAACATGTTTGTCCCTTTTTGACCCTTGCTGTAATCACCACGGCCTGTCAATGTTATGCCGTAACAAAACTTATATACAGCAACAAGCAATCATCTTAGTTTCCAAGGCTGATCCGATGATCCATCCATATGGACTTGCATGCTCTCTTGGCCACATCCATATATACATGTCACCACCAACCCAGATCATCACCTCGATCGATCCAGGCTCCAGGCCGTAATAATAAGAGAAGAAAAATGTGCCTTTTACAGTGCTGTTACTCTTGCCATCTCAAGATGATCTTGGACAGGATGGTGCCGAGCTGCCTGCAGCAGGACCCAAGGCAGCCGGCGGCGGCCGGAGCGCAGGCGAGGCACCGCACCCTGGCTGAGATGCTGTACCCGCCGCCGAGCTGGGAGACGGAGGCTGCTGCGACTCCATCGCGGCGCAGCTCCCCGAAGGTGTGCCCGGTGAACCTCGCCGACCTGTTCTCCGACGAGGAGGAGGAAGCAGACGCCGGGTACTCCCCGCCGGGCGTCGTCAACGAGAGCGTGTCCATGTCCTTCGTCAGCCGGGCGTCGTCCCACTCCCGGAGGGTCAGCTTCAGGTCCCCCGACGAGTCCGACGTCTTCATCATCCCGGCGAGACGAAGCCACTCGGACGACGACGACGATGAGTGGAGTAGTGACGGCGAGTCATCAAGCAGGACGTGAGTGCGTGAACCAGGAGAGCTGGAGAGGAGAGGATTCAGGCATGCATGACACGTCCGTCCAGGATTGTTAGTTTCTTGGCATGGAAACATACACATGTTCACGTTGCATTCTTGGCTTGTTTTGCCGTGACAATGTACACACCTGTAGACTGCGACTGCATGCATCTCCGGTGGTTTTGAGTAGTGGCCGGCCACAAATTCCGGCAGATTTCCGAGAGTGGAGGAGGAGGTGGCAGTCGCTCCGTCGACGGGCTTCCCTCCATCACTCTCCTGCCGCGCCCGTCTTGTTCGGATCCTCAACAAACCACCACGCCTCGTCCTCTCCTCTCCTCTCCCCTCCATCGGCGCCAGACCGCCATCGCCATTGCCATAGCATCGGGATCGAGCAGCTCGCCAAGGATGCTGCAGCTGGGCTGAAGCGATCGAGAGATCATCGAGGGTCAGGGGACTCAGCTGGGTGTGATCGTGTGAGCGAGCGAGGGACTCGATCGACAAGATGGAGAGCTACCTGAACGAGAACTTCGGGGGCGTCAAGGCGAAGCACTCGTCGGAGGAGGCGCTGGGGCGATGGCGGAGCGTCGTCGGCGTTGTCAAGAACCCCACAAGGCGGTTCCGCTTCACCGCCAACCTGGGCAAGCGCTCCGAGGCCGCCGCCATGAAGCGGTCCAACCAGGAGAAGCTCCGCGTCGCCGTGCTCGTCTCCAAGGCCGCGCTGCAGTTCATCCACGGCCTGCCCCGCAGGGCGACTACGCCGTCCCCGCCGACGTCAAGGCGGCGGGCTACGGCATCTGCGCCGAGGAGCTCAGCTCCATCGTCGAGAGCCACGACGTGAAGAAGCTCAAGTCCCACGGCGGCGTCGACGGCCTCGTGTCCAGGCTCTCCACCTCGGCGTCCGACGGCCTCGCCGCCGATAACGACAAGCTCATGGCGGCGCGGATGGAGCTCTTCGGCGTCAACCGCTTCGCCGAGGCGGAGCCAAAAGCTTCTGGGTCTTCGTGTGGGAGGCGCTCCAGGACATGACGCTCATGATCCTCGCCGCCTGCGCGCTCGTCTCCCTCCTCGTCGGGATCGCCACCGAGGGCTGGCCCCACGGCGCGCACGACGGGCTCGGCATCGTCGCCAGCATCCTGCTCGTCGTCTTTGTCACCGCCACCAGCGACTACCGCCAGTCGCTGCAGTTCAGGACCTCGACAAGGAGAAGAAGAAGATCACCGTGCAGGTCACGCGCAGCGGCTACCGCCAGAAGATCTCCATCTACGACCTCCTCGCCGGCGACATCGTCCACCTCTCCATCGGCGATCAGGTGCCCGCGGACGGGCTCTTCGTGTCCGGCTTCTCGCTGCTCATCAACGAGTCCAGCCTCACCGGCGAGCGAGCCCGTCGCGGTGAGCGCCGAGAACCCGTTCCTGCTGTCGGGGACCAAGGTGCAGGACGGCGCGTGCAAGATGCTCGTCACCACCGTCGGCATGCGGACGCAGTGGGGCAAGCTCATGGCCACGCTCAGCGAGGGCGGCGACGACGAGACGCCGCTGCAGGTCAAGCTCAACGGCGTCGCCACCATCATCGGCAAGATCGGCCTCGCCTTCGCCGTCGTCACGTTCGCGGTGCTCACCCAGGGCCTCTTCTGGCGCAAGCTCTCCGACGGCTCCTACTTCAGCTGGTCCGGCGACGACGCGCTGGAGCTGCTCGAGTTCTTCGCCATCGCGGTCACCATCGTGGTCGTGGCAGTCCCCGAGGGCCTGCCGCTCGCCGTGACGCTCAGCCTCGCCTTCGCCATGAAGAAGATGATGAACGACAAGGCGCTCGTCCGGCACCTCGCGGCCTGCGAGACCATGGGCTCCGCCACCACCATCTGCAGCGACAAGACCGGCACGCTCACCACCAACCGCATGACCGTCGTCAAGGCCTGCATCTGCGGCAAGATCAAGGACGTGAGCAGCCCATCGGAGACCAAGACGCTGCCCTCCGAACTGCCGGCGTCCGTCGTCGCGATGCTCCTGCAGTCCATCTTCAACAACACCGGCGGCGACGTCGTGCTCAACCAGGACGGCAAGCGCGAGATCCTGGGCACGCCGACCGAGGCCGCCATCCTCGATTTCGGCCTCGCCCTCGGCGGCGACTTCTCGGCGGTGCGCAAGGCGAGCACGCTCCTCAAGGTGGAGCCCTTCAACTCGGCCAAGAAGAGGATGGGGGTGGTCATCCAGCTCTCCCCGGCGGCGCGCTGCGGGCGCACTGCAAGGGCGCGTCGGAGATCATCCTCGCGTCCTGCACCAGGTACCTGGACGAGCACGGCAACGTCGTCGCCCTCGACGGCGCCACCGCGGACCACCTCAGGGCCACCATCGACAGCTTCGCCAACGAGGCGCTCCGGACGCTGTGCCTCGCCTACGTCGACGTCGGCGACGGGTTCACGGCGAACGACCAGATTCCGATGGACGGGTACACGTGCATCGGCGTCGTGGGGATCAAGGACCCCGTCCGTCCCGGCGTGAAGGAATCGGTGGCGATCTGCAGGTCGGCAGGCATCATGGTCAGGATGGTTACGGGTGACAACATCAACACGGCCAAGGCGATTGCAAGGGAATGCGGCATTCTGACTGAAGGTGGCGTCGCCATTGAAGGCCCCGACTTCAGAGTGAAGAGTGAAGAAGAACTGCAAACACTGATACCAAAAATACAGGTGGGTGTTTTTCTTGGAGGTTGACAATGATAGATAAACTACTTATTACCTTCCATTCTGGAGCTCATTTGTCTGGTTTCACGATGAGATTCAGGTGATGGCAAGATCTTCGCCGCTTGACAAGCACACCTTGGTGAAGCATCTACGAACTACATTTGATGAAGTTGTTGCGGTGACCGGCGATGGCACAAATGATGCACCTGCGCTACATGAAGCCGATATTGGGCTTGCAATGGGAATTGCTGGCACTGAGGTACTTGATTTTCCTAAAAACATTAGATTCTAGAATTACTTCTTTCTACATGACTATGATCAGTATTCAGTAGTAAGTGTACATCAAACTTGCAATGTACTAATTGGTAGTCATATTTGCTCAGCATGTTTTCTCCTCAGTATTCAGTAGTAAGTGTACATCAAACTTGCAATGAGCTCATTCATCATTTCCTATTTAATGTCTGAAGGTGGCAAAAGAGAGTGCCGATGTTATTATTCTCGATGACAACTTCTCCACCATAGTTACTGTTGCCAAATGGGGCCGATCAGTGTACATCAACATTCAGAAGTTCGTGCAGTTTCAGCTGACAGTCAATGTCGTTGCTCTCGTTGTCAACTTCTCTTCAGCTTGCTTGATAGGTAAAATCTGGCTTCGGTGCATTCGTCTGATGTGATAACAATCTGAAACTGAAATAGACTGACTCTGAAACACGACAACAATTTGTCTCCATGAAACTATGTGTTGCTTCACTAAGCCCATTGCTATGTTGCATTGCATCAGCTATTGTTGCATACTCATCTTTTCAAATTATCCATTTCCATATTCAAACGTCACAATGTTCACCTTAAGAGATGTATTAATAATACTAAATAGGATCCAAATTTGACCTTTCTTGTTATACTGATGTAACAGATCTTAAACTTCTTAGAAACCTTCTTTCGTAACTCGTTATCGCTGCTTGTCAATTCAGGGAGTGCTCCCCTGACTGCTGTGCAGTTGCTCTGGGTCAACATGATCATGGACACACTCGGAGCACTGGCACTGGCCACAGAACCTCCAAACGATGAGCTCATGAAGAGAACTCCTGTTGGAAGGAAAGGGAACTTCATCAGCAACACCATGTGGAGGAACATCATGGGACAGTCATTCTACCAGTTCGTTGTGATTTGGTATCTGCAGTCTCAAGGGAAATGGCTCTTCGGAATCGAGGGCGCCAACTCAGATCTAGTCCTCAACACAATCATCTTCAACTGCTTTGTATTCTGCCAGGTAATGTGGAGCTTCTTCTTGTACTTACGGCAATCTGGCAAAGTATGATTACAGGAAATTTCAAATGTTTGTTAATACTGAACAAACAACGTACCGTATTACTAGATTTTATCATGTGAAGATGCATTGAATTCCTTCTCGACCATGCAGGTTTTCAATGAGGTGAGCTCAAGAGAGATGGAGAGGATAAATGTGTTCAAAGGCATTCTAGACAACAACGTGTTCGCCATGGTCCTCGGCAGCACCGTCGTCTTCCAGTTCATAATCATACAGTGCCTCGGCAGCTTCGCCAACACGACCCCTCTCAGCTTCACGCAGTGGATGTCCTGCATCGCCATCGGATTCATAGGCATGCCTATCGCCGTGGCGGTGAAGATGGTTCCGGTGGAGTAGGACTCTCTCAGAATTCACAACTGAAGCGGCCATTGCTTGCCCTCATAACACAGCTATGTTTGTTTTTCCTGTGTAATGCATGCAGCTAGGTGAGTCTGCCTATCTTCCTTGCTTGTGATCTAGGCATCTAGAGGTCGAGTGCCAAGGCATGAAACGGGCTCGATTCTGAAAAGTGTTGAGTAGAATCTTGTAGCTCTGAATGATTCAGTTTTTTCCCAGATGTTCTTCTTTTGGAAGTAGTAACTGTTGCTTGAAATGTTATTGCAGCAGTAATTTTTTTGTAAAGAACAGAACAGGCTTTATTCATTTATAATTCTACAAAGATTTCCTGCCTCTTGAGATATTGTGCTGTAATTTTGTGCAACGAATCAGAGAGCATAAGCATACTCTTGAGATATTGCGCTGTAATTTTGTGCCACGAATCAGAGAGCATAAGCATGCTGCTGTTTTCTACTTTTCTTGTAACATATATGCCCCTTGCTGCATTAGCATGTTAAGCAAGCAAGCATAAGCATCCTAGAAGTAAAATATAGCCTATTGTAAGATAATAGACAAACATGTATAAGCAAATAAAACTAATTTTTTTAGGAATTCCGGGGGGATCAAAACGATCCCACCTACTTTCATTTCACAGATTCCGGCAAGCCGGTGGGTGAAAGGGTGCAAGGCACCAATTACAAACGCAACCCTTAAAGTCAAAAGTACATGAGAGGGAGAGAGAGAAAGATTACAACATCACGACACAAATAGCAACACCATACAACAACAACAAGGGTAAACCTAGACTAAACCCTTGTCGAGCGTCGATTTGTGCCACCGCCCGAACAGCTTTTCGCCAAGGTCCTTGTGCCCTGCACCACTCCTCGTAGCTACGCCGTTCAGCTGCCGCACTCCCTCTAGGAACGGAAATAGGGAGACCCGAAGTGGAATGGGGACTAAAAGTGGTGAAGAATTTCGAAGAGCCAAGATCGCCCGAACACGGCGACCTCCCTTTGCCGGCGGGGACATCCTCCAACACATCCCGACCCACGTGTCACCATCCAACGCCGTCCAAGAGAAGGAAACCTTAGAGGGGAATGGTGGCAGCGGTGGAAACTCCACCCGGCATTTAATTTTTTGTCACCACCAAGGAGAGCGCCGACGGAGCAGAGACGCCAGAGGAGGACACTCATCGGAATGCCGTCGGCAACGATCGTCAGCCAAGGCCAGTCTCCCCCATGCACACAAAGACAAGGAAGAGGAGAGGATACATACGAGCAATGAGGAAGAGGCCCATAGGTGGCCATGGCGGAGTGCAGGTGTGCTCTGAGTCGATGCCTTCAAGAAGGAAATGACATCCGAAGACGCCACCATCAATATATGGAGCACCAGGGCTTTCGCCCCGAGACCCGCAGACGGGTAACCAAGATCGGAGGACAGTAGTCAAGCCGAGGCTATATGGAGTAGGGCCGAGCAGCTCTGAGCGCTCCAGTGTCGCCTTCAGCTAGGGGAATGACGTCCGCGGACGCCATCGTCACTGTAAGAGCGCTCAAGGATTTTCATCCTTGCTGCCCTTGCCTGCCGGATTGACGACTCCTCTGCTGCAGCAATCCTCGTGGCGGCATGCTACAGTTGGGGATGAGAAGGTTATAACGCCTCCAAGGAGGGAAACGGCACCAGACGGTGTCGCCATCGGTGGCACAGGCAGGCTGTGTATGGCTTTCGCCAAATTCCTCACCACACGAACTGTAGCTCACCAAACAATCTTGCCGCCGACGCCGCACGTAGAGGTCGCTGGCGTCGTTACCGCGCCACGACGTCTGGCCAGCAACACCGCAGGCAGGCAGGCATGCACCAGCACAAGCAGGTAGGCAGGCACGCACCAGCACAAGCAGGTAGGCAGGAACGCACACAGCAGCACGCACGCACGCGGCGGCCTTGGCGGCGTCCTAGCCGCGGCGGGAGAGCACCTCGTGTGCGACGTACGCCAGAGTGCCGCAGAAGGTGTGGAACAGCCCGTCGTGGCGCATCTCGTCGGCCACCGCCAGAGAGGCCAAAGTCGGAGACCTTGAGGTCGCTGGCGTCGTCGAGGAGCAGAAGGCGACGGAGGACACCAGCTGCTGGAAGTAGCACCGAGCATTGGCCTCCTGGAGCTGGCCCTGCGCGACAGCACGCGAAACAGCTCGCCGCCGCGCGTCGACCATCCCTCAGGCGGTCGAAGTGCCGACGCCGCCGCCTCTGTCTCCCGCGCTCACGGGCTCTAGGCCGCGCGCTCTGGGGGCACCGCCCTGCCGCTGCGCACGCCGTCCGGACAAAGAACGGGCCCCGCTGCTATGCCACGACGGGACCCGCTGCCTTGCACCACGACGCACCAGATCCAGCAGGTAGGGCACTAGATCCGGCCATGGGAGGCCCGGATCCGGCGGCCCAACTCACCGGCGGCCACCCTGACTCTGCCATTTTATTTCACAGCTTGGGAGGAAGAGCAGGAGGAGACGAGAGGGAAGGAGATGGTGCTACGAGAGGGCCTTTTTGAGCGCCCCGCAGCGGGCCGCCGCTGGCCGGACCGGCGGCGGCGGTGGCCGGAAATGGCCGGTGGCGACGACTTTGTGGTGGGGAGGTCAGTCGCCCCGTGCCGCCTTGGGGAGACGGCGCGGGGGCGGTCGCAAATAAAACTAATGATTTCTAACCACCAATTAAATTTAGTTTGGCGGAGCCCAGCTCCTTCTGAAAAGGACTTTAGCTCTGGCTTCTTTGGTATAAGCTGAAGCCATTTTCAAAATAATGTTTAACAAAAAATGACTCCAATAAAATTTTTATAATATCTTGTGTAAAGTTTATGAAGATGTGCTAGAAAAAAATACATAATTCCGCGGATCTGGCTCCTAGAAAAAAGCAAATTTTTAGATGGCTGTTTAGCACGATTCCGCGATAAGAACCACAAGAAACTGGAATCAGAGTTGGGCCAAAAGGGGCTAGTGTTGCGGCGGCTGTAGCAGCTACTGCTACTGCTTCAACAATAGGATTCTACTGCAGCTAAGTCGTGCAACTGCAGTTGCCACAACCATCTCAAATGATAGGGCCCAAAGTCGATTACAAGGACACTTTGTTGCACTTTGGTTGCAAATATACAATAATGTATAAGCAAAATGCATTATCAAAACAGCTACTAACTCTGTTAGTAGAATTGGCCAAATGGAATCAATATCAAAACAGGGCCTTAATATCTGAATGATACATCATTTGTATGGCACTGTACATCTCTAGTTTGAACAGTATGTGGCATCGTGAACTTTTTGCTTGGGAATCTCTAGTTTTGGTGGGCAATATATACAGAGTAGCAGTGCACCCACAAACCCACCCGACACGGCCGCTGACGCCGTGGCTGCACGCACTGCCCAGCATATTTCCAGCGCTGTGCCCTCGTCAGTCAGTCAATCAATCCAATGGTCCTGCCTCTCTCGTCTCTCCTCCTGTAAGAGCAAGAGCAGGGGGCGGCCGTAGCCGCGCGGTGGCCGGCCGGTGCAGCCTGCAGCGTGCACGGCGGATGGCTCTTCTCCTCCGATCCCTCGGCCCCTCTCTCTGGGCCACGCCGCGCCGGGACAAAACTCAAGGCACTACGTGTGTAATCATGTCATCGATGGGTCACATCACATCGGCTGCCACCGCAAGTCCGCCACACTGCCATGGCTCGCCATGGCCACTGCGTCTGCGTGCCAGTGCCAGCCCTGGCCACCGTCAGGCCAGCCGCAGCCACACACCTTTTACTGCAAGGCCGGGGGACAGGACAGGACATCCAGACACCCTCGTCGTCCTTCCGGTCTCTTCATGCCACCGTGGTTGGTTGGGCTTGGGGCTTGCCCCTGCAGCCCGGACCTGGAAACAGAACACATGGATGCCATGCGAGAGAGCCTCTTTCTAGCATGAACAGTAGAAGTCGTGGCCCAGATTATCTGGCAATAAAATTACAAAATTAGATTATTTTTTTTTCATGAACCGCGCGTAGAAATCGTGGTCCGGATTACGCGGCAATAAAGATGAAAAATTAGATTCTACACTTTTTTTAATAATAGGTATTAAACCCAGCTTCATCTATTAACGAGATAGAATCGGGACAATTATTATAAAGTCTTGTCAAAGAACAAAAATAAGGTATGCAAATAACACTTGCAATCTACGGAAACCGAAACAAAATAAGGTTCAAACTAAAGCGACCAATGTATCTTGAAGACAACTATCCATTAGAACTAAAAAGTGCAGCGCTAATGACTCTAGGTGTTGTCTAGCTTGGATCAGCGGATCCCGCTGATCATCATGCCGTTGCAGACTTGCCCAACCGCAACCAGTGTGTTCCCCTAAAGAGTACCTGCAAGAAAAAATTTTGGTCTACATTTATCAAAGACCACTCCGTTTCTTGTTAATCAAATTGCCTAACATAGCGCAAAGAACAGCTGTTAATAACAATGAATTATAAATCCAAAAAATATATGTATGTACAGCACGCCATAATAAATTGACATAAATACAATAAAAAATACTTGTTGTATTGTTTCCAAAAAATGACAGAAACAACAATTAATGTTTGTCAACATTCCGTTACCGTCTAACTAAATTATCTTTAGTTAAAACCACATCTTTTTAGATACCAAAGAAAAAATTTAATTTTCATATAGGAACTTTAATTTGCCAAATATCCCGTGACACTCTAACACCATTGTTAATTAACGCAAAGATATATGGACTTGATTTGTAAAGCTTCGAATGCATTTGGACCCCCAAACAAAGACATCCCTTTGTTCTATTAAATTAATATCCCGTAAGGAGGCGACAATTCTAAGCCAAGCACTTAAATTTACACCCGCTAAATTTCGTCTATAGAAAATATTCAGTAGAGCCGAACTAAAGCACTTGTGCTACAGAGTCTTGTTTTTTCCTAACAATATTAAACAACTAAGGAATTTGTCTTTTAAGAGGCTTATTACCCAACCAAGTGCCGAACCGGAACCTAATTTGAGACACACCCTTTACCTTGAAGGAGCCATGGTCCATAAAACTATCTTTGTTGTTCATTAAACTTTTTCAAAAATAAGAATCCGTTGTTTTTAACGCAACTCCCCTAAAATCTTATCTTTAATATATTTATTTCTTAACTGTTCCTGCCACTTGCCATCTTCATTCAGTAGTTTAAAATCCATTTGTTTAATAAACATTTATTTTGTATATCTAAATTTTATATACCTATACCTCTTTGCTCTTTTTGGTTGACATAAAATGTCCCATTTGGCCAACCTATATTTCCGTTTGTGATGGTCACTTTGCGGTAGAAACTCGATCCGAAACAATCTATTTTTTCTAATACTCCTCTTGGTAGTTCGAAAAAAGACATCATAAACATCGATAAACTAGATATCACCAAATTTGTTATGACCGGACGTCCACCTACCGACAAAGATTTTACCTTTCCAACCACCCAATCTCTTTTCAATTCTGTCTTCAATTATTTTTCTAGTCTTTATTGTTTAACTTCCTAGTGTTCATAGGCAGGCCTAGGTATCGAAAGGGATATTTGCCAACAACACATCCAAACAACTATGAATAGAACTCTTCATGTTCTTTTGCTTACCAAAGCAAAATATTTTCTTTATTATGGAAGTTTATTTTCAGGCCCGATAGTTGCTCGGAGGTACTCATTAACAATTTCATGTTTACTATCTTTTGAACATCGTGGCTCATAAGTGCCTCATAAAGATTACTGAACTTTGACAATGACATCAAAATAATCTCGGACACAAGCGTTGTAAGCTACCAGGCATGATAGGTATGCAGTGTTGGTACACGTTCAGCCCACCAGGGTATAAATAAAGGGGTAGACCCCGAGCATGCATGTATTCATCAAGAGAATATTAGAAACTAAGAGCAACTCCAAGAGCTGTCTAAAAATTAACCCTCAAAACTCTTTATTAGTGCCCCTCTTCACTAATTATTCATCTAAAAATAGTTTCCTCCACATCAACTCTCTAATCTTTGAATGTGAAAATAATAATTTTAGCCCACCACGTCATGGTGGAGGGTATGCATGCGGGCAAGGGAGAAATATTGGGGCCAAAGTTTTGTTGGTAACCACACAAATATTGGTTAGCAGTTCATAGTAAAGTAGTAATCTTGAATTTGCTGAAAAGGTGCTACCAGCTAGTTAACAAACAAATCACGCCTACTAGTGGCAATATATTAGGACCCGCAAGCGAATCGCACTTGGTTTTGGCTTGCAGTCGTTGCACTAGGGTCATCAAATGGCGATGTTCTAATCACTAAACAATCAATCGACATGGCAACAAAAATAAAATTAGTTGCATATTGAAATTTTAATGACATACTGTTACTCCTAACCTTAAATTCAATCTCTAGAATATCTCGATCTTTTGTGCTGACTGCAAAAAAAGATAGAAGACAACAAAATGAGTGAAAAGTTACAAATATAGTATCTATTAAGCATCAGTCTTAACGCGTAGCGCTCATTGAAACCTTCAATATATTTATAATTAACATATTGGTACGTTTAACTTATTCCCAAATTACATATCAAGATTTTCAATATCTTTAGGTGGGCCATATCTTAGATTCTTATACTCCGATGAACAATTCTCTGAAAAATAAAAAAGAAAAGTAGTTGTACCTTTGCTTGGTCCATAAAAATAATTAAACAAAATAAATGAACACAATATCACCCCTTCAATGCATGGCTCCGAAATATTTCATCTTTCACTGTTGCACCTATCACTTCATTATCTCAAAAGCTATGCAGTCTTTTGAGCGCATTCCATTTATTTTAAATTTGAGATCTGTTGCATCGGAATTCTTTTTTGAAAGTCTTTCCAATATTACATCACACACTTTTTTGAAAGTTTTTTTTTTTTTTGCCTCCATGTTCCCTTTGAGTTAATTATTGGGAACATATAAAGATAAACAAAGCAGATATACACACATTGCATAGTATTTTTTTGGGTGGGTTGTTCTGCAATCACACACGGGGTTCACAACTAGAAAAAGGAACCATCCCAAAACAAAAAAACATACTACATCAACTAAAAAATTCATCTCCAAAAAATATAAAACAAATATTGTATGAACAATGTCCATCTATAATTTATTTCATTTTGTTAAGTCATTGTGATTACATTTAGACGGGCGAAGGTAGAGATGATGTGTCCCAAGTTTTATTTAGTTGTTTTCCAAGAGTAACACATCATCTGAAATAGTTTTAGTTGATGAATGAAATAAGATCGTACAATACACAAAATCATATCATGATTTTCATTAACTAACTACAATATCTAATTGCTTTATGGTGTTGTGATAAAAAATTTGAAACTATACGAATTATTTAGCTACTTGCAAATTCTTCAATGAATATGTTTTTATTCATTGGTTTCAAATGTATTGGAAGACTTTAGATTTATCCCTAACCTAAGTTTCATATGGTTTCAAATGTACCAAAAGAGTTTTATCTTGATTTTTTATAACTCTAGGGGCGGGACAAAATCCCCCACCTGAGCATTTCACTGATTGTTGGCCCCCAAAGCTAGTTAAGTTTACAAACATTTCATTTTACATTTTTTGTGTTATATGATTAAATTTTGTTTGGCAACATAGAGCATCAAATCATCACAACTCATTGATCTTTTTGTGGCAGTCATGCTCCCCACAAATAAGCTTCCAATTTACATGCATTCAAGCTCATTCGCAGAAGCATAATTATTAGGAATGAGACCAACACTCTGATCGATAAGAAACCTGGTCAGCCCAAAAGATCGGCAAACAATCAAACCATATAAAACCGATGAACTGGCGGTTTTACATAGAAACTGGTGTAAAGCCTAAACTTTGAACCAAGACTATCTGCATGGCTATAAGTTGGGATGGTAGGAAGTTGAACCCATGTCACCAATATTGGAAAGCAATGTCTCCACCACTGAGCCCCGACTTTGGTTGTGATTTTATAGCATTAGTCGTTCTATTTGAACCGGGCTATACTGGGCCATTCAACCAATTGAACAAATTAAATTGTGAACTAAAGTCTTAAATGGTTTGATGGTCAGTCCGGTCCTAGTAATTGTATGTTCTTGGTACTACTACAGGTACACCCTGTCTAAACCGATCAAGCTAAAAACTGGTTAGGATGGTTTTTGCAGGTATGTGTCTTCCCACGTGCGCAGAAGCCTAGCTATCTCATGTGACTAAGGCCCTGTTTGAAGGACCAAAAGGCGACTAGAGGGGGTGAATAGGAGCCTCAAAAATTCTTTTGAATTATCGACCTTGCGGCTCTCGTGATTCCTCAAAAGCAAACCAAGCTTAAACACGGTAAGATCATGACCTTGATTGCAAGGTGGATGACCTAGGGATTGCCCTAGAGTCCAAGCGGATCAACCGGAAAGAAATAGACAGGAGACCCAACGGAACCAAGGCAAAGTCAGCACAACACGCAAGTCTATGGACCGGTCCGGTCGCATAACTTCGGAAAAACAGACTTCTCGGCAAGGTTGTTCGACGCAGGAACCTCTGTGGTCGGACTGTCCGTGGGCCATATGCGGACTGTCCACCATAGGACCCGCGCCCACGGTTTTGATGCACAAACCACGAAACCCGCTCCGATGGTTTTGAGAGCAAACCACCAAACCTCCTCGACGCGTGTCATCGCCGTCTTGACCCCAAGACGTCAAGTCATCCGAGTCGCCCCGCTCTGCTTGCACGCCGCCGCCTTGACCCGATCGACACGGTCCCACCATATCCTCTTGCATTTGTCGATGCCCTAGATGTTAGCCACCATGGCTAGCCACCCGGTGATCCGGTCCCTCGGTCCAAGCCTCACTTCCGGCCCTTCACCCTCCGCGGTCCATCGGCCCGGCACATCCTCCTTGGCCCCTTCACCTCGCTTCAGCTACCATCTCCGAGCTCCACACCTATACAACACAAACTAAGTCATACGTCTTCGACACACTCCACGTGTGCCGGTGAACATAGCCGAAGCATAAAAAATAAAGGAAAAATAGAAGTAATGTTGACTGTTGATATTCACTCAATCATACAACTAAACACATTTGACGTAAATCAACCATGTATTCAGATTTCCAAACGTTCTAGGACTTTGTGTAGTCCCAGCTAAAAAGTCTGTAGTCCCAAAAAATCTCTCCAGGAGATAATTCTACAAAACAAAAAAAGAATCCCAAAAAGTCTTAAAAGCATCTGTTATAAGTCTTAAAAAACATCTGTTATTTGGTTTTCTGGGGACTTAAAATTTCGTCCGAACAAAAGTCACTATAACCAAACGGCACCTAAACTTGCGTCAACAACTAAAGGTTCCTTTGGATTTCTAGGGGTGCAAATCGGTGATAATTAGGTGCATTTTCCAAACCTCTTTAGTTTAAGTATTTATAGTATTTGTCTAAATTTTTGAAAAAAATAGTATAAATATTTAAACTAAAGAGGTTTAAAGGTACACCATTATACATTCTTTTGATGAGAAATGAATTAAAAGCCTCCAATCCAAACAAACGGGGCCGGGCAACGTGGCAAGGACAGATGAAGCAGGTAGCGCACAGCCGCAGCGTCCATCGAGGCCGCGCGCTGCTCTGCCCGAGCCGAGGCCGCCGCTGCTGGCAACAAGCAGGAGCTGCCCGGCCGGCCGGCGCGGCGTCGATCCATGCATCGAACGAGGCCGTGCGCTGCTCTGCCCGAGGCCGCCCGGCCGCGCTGCTGCATGCCCTGCCCTGCTGATGCCGGGGCTGCTGGCCGCTGCCGCTGCCGCTGCCGCTGTAGCCTGCAGCCTGCAGGCAGGCTCACTCGCATCAAGCATGCATGATAATCCACAAGGCTGCATGCAATGCACGCGCGTTTCTCCAAGCAATAAGCTCCCCTGCCGCGAATTGAATCGGGCCAGGGACGGGATCACCATGGCCGCGGTGCCGTACGTGTGCCTGCCGGCCGGCTGGCACCAGTGCCGTCGCCGCGCGGTCTGGGCTGGCGACACTGCCGAGTGACGACGGCTGCTTCGTTCGCCGGTGGTCGCCGTGTCGACCCGTGCATGTGTGACCACTGACCACCGCGCGTGGTTCATCGGGTCAGACTCAGCTGGAGTGGTCAGGCCGGCCATCAAGGCCTGTGTTGTTGGAGTTACCCGGCCTCGGTTGCCTCAGCACAGTAAAGTCGCGGCAGGGAGAGGAGTACTCCTACGAGCTGTCGTGCCATCCAGGGATGGACTCGTCAATCACTGGCGCGCCGATCAACTAGGGCATCGCCATCACTAATAACGCCTCTAGCAGAAACCTAGGATACCAGTACCTATCTAGGAGTATCTTCTATTTGAAACGCACGACTTCCACATGAACTAGAAAAACTTATTGCTTTTCAAATAGCTAGGCTTAATTATATATAGAGTACTGTCTACTGAACAACTAATTATATATATGGCGAGAGAATTGAAGATGAGAGAGAAATCAATAATGGGGGAAGAAACCACCTTCTTCGTGTTCGGTTGAGATCTTGTTTTCATCTCATCAGTGACCAACGTACCCTAAGTACACACTAGCGCTCATGCTTGTTGCCGTTAACGGTGCTTGCGGTCATCGAATCTGCCTTTGTCGTCGTTGAACCTAGCTACAACTTATCTTCTTTTCTACTTTTAGTGGATAATTATTTTGTGTAGCGGCTCCCTCGCTAGCTCCTTGCATTGTGCTCATCAACCGGTGCAAACTACTAGAGAAGAGGAAGATCAAAGAGGATAGATGAAAGAGAAGAAGTGGGGAGGCCAAGGGAGAATTAGTAAAGAATCTATGCATTATGTAAAGATATTCTCTCCGTCCAAAAATCTAAAACGCGTAAGCAAAATTAAGCTGACGCCTGCAGTTGTTTCTTGGTTTCCTGATTGCACTTGTAGCTGAACAATAGAGATTTTTTGAAACTGATGATTTTCCTTTTTTTTCTCGAATACTCAAAAGATTTGCGCATCTTTTCATTAAGGAGAAAGTTATACAACGAGCGCATCATGCGCGGCATGTGGAGGTAAAAGATTTACTTGCGAAGTTAGACGACTAAGATTGCGCGCGACCGGCTTCAATCCAAAGGTCGGCGGTTTGCTTGATGGAGGCTAGCAGCTGGCTTGTAGTCGTGGGTTTCGTTGCGAAAACACCTTGCATTTCGCTCTTTCCGGATCCGCCATGCCACCGGGCGAAAAAATAGTGCTTGCCCCTTCCGCTTTTTCTGCGTGCCACCTCCGCCTCCATCGCTCTCACCAGGTCAACTAGCTTAACGGCGTGTCCGACGGCGACGAAGTCGGCACCAAGGATGGCTAGGATGATCCACCGTGACTGCCCCGGAGTATGAGCAGGAAGCGATGATGTGGTCGATGGTTTACGGCTCCCGGTCGCATAGGAAGCAATTGTCGTTTGCCCGAGCCCGTGCTTGTGTCTCCCCGTCCGCCGCCCAATGCCGCTTCCTCATCGCTAGCCAAAGGAAGATTTTGACGCGCATAGGTGCCCAAGTCTTCCAAATCTTGGCGCAGCCGGGAATCGGGTGGTAGGTCGCCATAAGTGCCCTATATGCCGAGGAGGAGGTGTACGCACCGGTGGTTGTCCATCTCTAGACTAGGCGATCGTCTTCGTCGGAGAGGTGCACCTTGCTGACAAGCTCCCACAGCGTGAAATAGTCCTGCGTGACTGGCACGGTGATCCCCCATGTGATCTGATCGACCCAAGCGTGCCCCTATAGACCAACGGCCACTGTGGTGGTGGAGATGTCTCTTGGGCTAACGAAGTCCGAAACTGATGGTTAAATAATGTAATGTTTGAGTTAGGACGAGGCTAATGTGTGTGTAAAAAAGAAGATGAAGTAGTAACGCGGAGGTAACATGTTGGCCTGAGAGAAGCGATTACCATTGATTTTGCAGCTAGCGCATCCATACAAAAATGTCACTGGCAGATACTCCCCAAAAACATTAATGTCGTGTGTTGGCTACCTGAACAGCGTGAGGACAAGCCTGTAGGGCTCAGATCCTCAGACGCAGAGTACCTTTTTTTACTAGCCTAAACTCGACAGCATGCAAAATGCAGGTAGCCCCATGCATGCCATTGCCATGCCTGTAGTGCAAGATTCCATCCAGAACCGGACCACACTGAGAGAAACGGCCGAATCGACTGTGTCTCAGCTTGACCACTATATACTACATATACGACATATATATACTTGCTGCGTTTTGTGTGGTTATATACAATACAAACAGGAAGTGTAATCATCAGTGTACGTACGTTTAATTGGAGGTATATATACACATGCCAACGTCCATGCATTATCTCTTAAGTGGGAATATATGTGCCAGCAGTCCTGGAGCTTGCTAAAGAACTTCCAAGACACGGTTGAAGCTAGCTAGGGTGCAAAACAGCCAAAACGCTTGGATAAACTTCCTTCACGTTAGCACAAGCATCCAATAGACCAACATTTTGGAATGAAGCTAACAGTAACAGAGGGGCAGCGTCGTCTGGCGAATGCATCCATGCACTGCTAGGAGAGGACCACACCGCCAAGGCCGAGGCATGCAATCAAACAAAACTACGCTTGAATTAGCGAGGGGACCTCTACTAGGCAGCCAAACCGTCCTATGTATGCTCTTTATCTCACCATATTTTGTCTACGACATTTTTGGGAACATCTTTTACTCCATCCTTTAAAACATTCAAGATTTGTTACATACTATGTATCTAGAAAAACTAGAACGACTTACAAACTACAATGACGGAATAATTAAGCAATTGATTTCTCTTCTATGTCCTATCATGCACAAAAGTCTCTTTGGTTAAGCATATTCTATGCCAGCCACGGTGCATCGATCTCTTGTCCATCAAAATTGTCTTTTATACTTCTAGATGTGTAGTTCTTTATTTCCTTACAAGATCTCTATGTGTTATCAAAGCGCCAAGACATATAGTTTTATGCTCAAATGTTGAGTCAAAATATTGTGTTGTGGTATCAATGTTGTTGCATAGACCACTTGGTTGCACCAAATACTTTACGAACATCACGGTCCTCTTCTTAGAGTTGGCCCAATATAATGTATCCTAGCTTGACTTTCTCCTCCCCACCCCCCCCCAAGATCCCCAACAAAGACTCGGGGTGGCTCGCCGGGCACCGCACCCCTCTCCACCTCCCCTTTGGCCACAATCGCCACCTTCCATTTCAATGGCGGTAGCCCAAAAAGAAATGGCAACCGCCGAACCCCCTCCCTTCTCTCTCAACATCCCCCCTTCATCCACCATCCTCTTTCCTTGGTCTTCTTCTTCGATTCACAATCTCGGATCCGGTGGATGGGGGCAGAGAGGGAAGGGAGGGAGCTACGGTGCTTCCACCGGATCTGCGACTGTGTGGCGCGCGTCGGCCGTGGTGCGAGCAAGACGCCTCTTTCACATCCATCTCCGAAGTTATTGTCCCACCCCGGTGGACCCACATCTAGCGATGTTGTTCCTATGGCGGGGTGGCAAACAGTGTGTCCGGGGACCCATGCCAATCGGCCTTGGCATGTTCCCAGTTTTTGTAGTAGGGTTGACCGGCCGGTAAACCGGATTTGGGAACTATGAGGCTCTGATTCGCGTGGTCCCTCCGCCGGATCCGCAGATCGGTGGTGCCCGCCTATGGGTGGGCGATGGCGTGCGGCCGGGGACCCACACACCTTCTTACGTGGTCACAACGATGGAGGACGCGCCCGCGACTATTGCAATCCTCCGCGGTGGACCGCCCGTCAGGAGAGCACCATCATGCGGGATCTTGGGGCGTCTTGCTGGCCGGGCGGCGATCGAGCTGTCATAGCACATGCGGTGGGTTGCAACCGCACCACCTTGAGTTCGGGTGAAAGCTCGGTCCGGCTTCGACCGGCAATCGAAGGTGACGCCTTAGGCGCCACTCACCTCCTTGGGCGTTATTGATGACCCATACCTCCGCATTGACAATGCTAGATTCTGGGTGAAAGCTCCGCCCTAGCGACAATAGTGGCCATGGTGCTTGCCTTGGGTGTCACCCACTACGTGAAGGCGTCGCTGAAGAATCACTAACGCCACTCGCTTCATCCTCGTGTCATCGCGACGCTCGTGGTCCTGTCATGCTTCAGTTTTTTGGTGGAGTTCCTAGTTGTGCCTATGTGTGCCTATGTCCCATAACAATGGTTTGTTATGCAACACCTAACCTCGCCGGCATCGTTTGTAGCGGATTCTTCGCTGCTATAGCTTTCTCCTTTGGCGGATCCTTTGCCAACGTTGTCGCTGGCCTCCTCTTTGGCGGATGCTTTGTAGATGAGAGTGTGCAAGCTCCCTCTACGGATGCTTTGTTGTATGGTGTCTCTTTTTCCCCGACGAATGCTTAATTTATCGTCAATGGAACCCGGGCGGATGCTTTGCCACCATGGGCTCTTTTGGCCCTCTCTCTAGTAGATGCTTTGCTGCTGAGAGTGTGTATGCCAGCCCACTTGTTGGCAGATGCTTTGCCGCTCTGGTCGCTTGGTCGTCGTGGGCAGATGCTCGGCTGCTGGATGCTCGTTTCTCTGGGTGGATGATTTGCCATCGTGGCTTGGTCTTTTGCGCAGGCAACCTTCACGTTGTTGTATCTTTTTCCTACGTGTGCTCACTGATAGGTCTAGGTTGGTGGAGGAAGTCGCTCTCTATTTTTTTTTCTTTATATCTTGTTCTTATGTTTATTCTAGGTCACTCACCACTTCCTTTGTGGTTTGTAATCTATGCTATATATGAGGGTTCTCTCATAGTTGGTCATGGAATTCATTGTGCTTAACTAAAAGGGCTATATTCCCCAATCACGAAAAAAAAAATGGTCCTCTTCTTCATTCCATGATTAATTATTGTGAAAAACATCAATTTCAACTCTCTCAAAGCTACCCTGACCAATGGCTAGGGTTCTTTGGGGTGGCTTGGTTGGATAAGGGAAGAAGGGTGGGGCGCTGCTACTACGGTTTGTCTGGCAGCCTGAGTCCCCCGCATGGCAGGGACAAAGGGGCGTGGGAGGGGGAAGGGGTAGGGCAGAGCATTCAGTTCCGAAATTCTTCGGATACATAAGATGTGAGGCAGTATTTTGAGTTTCATTATTATATATAAAAAAATCGGCCCAAAAAACTTGAACCAATTTCAACAAAGTCTCCTCGGACTACAGGCCTATAACTTTTGGTCTCGGTCGATTGAAGTTAGAACCAAGTACGTCTTCAGCTCACGACACGATTGTCCGGATAATGGACGATCATTTGTTTCTTCTGTTCCCGTGTTCCTTTGCTGTAGTCGTCGTCGTCGCCTCTTGTTCGTCTGAGAACCTGGCATCGCAGCAGCTTCCTCCTGTTCATTCTACTCCTCGCCTCGTCGGCGCCGTCGACGTAACCCAACCCATGCGACGCAGTGATAAGCAACTACTGTTGGGGATTCAACGCCGCCGACGACGACAGGACGTGTGCGTTATTGGCCGATCGTGCCGGGCGCGCAGACAGCGGCGCCGGTGTTGAGGTGCTGTGGCCATGCCCTCTTGCTGTTGTCACGGGAATATCTTGCTTGCTGCTGGAGTCCGGCGTCCCGTCGCCGTCAGGGACGACGACGAGCGTGCATCAGCTAGCTCTCCGGTCTTCCAGTCCCGGCCAGCACACTGCCATGCCGATGGCGATCGGGTGTCTCGGTGTTCGTCCCTTTCCTTTCCTAGGCAATTGAATTGAATTGCGTTGCGTTGCGTCGTTGCATGATTCGAGAGTCAAAAAAAAAGGGCGGACCACCACCTTTATTTACCCATCAATCGATCATATCCACTCGACCGTGAAATATCGACTGCAGATTCTGTTGTGTCACTTACCTAGTACGAGTACATATACAGTATGATCTTGTCTGGCATTGTGTTGATTCTTCTTTCTCTGATACTTATATACTATCCCCATTTTAACTTGTAAATCACAAAAGTGGAGTGTCCCAAAACAAAAAAATTCCTAAAATAAGTAATAATGCCTGCAAACATCAAAACAACTTCTAAAATTAGAATGAAAGGAGTAGAATCTACCTGTGTTCTTATCCATGTGAGTTTGCACTGTCGGCGCTGCGCTTATCTTTCTTCAGTCTGTCAGTCAGTCAAATGACTGTTACCCGCTTGCGAAAGCATTGGAATACTGGACGCATGTGAAAAAGAGCTTTTTCCCGCGCCGCCTGCTCTCAAGGCTTTTCAGCAGCATCTGCACTGGCGCGAAAGCGAGGTCGGTTGTCACGCTCACAATCAGCGACATGAACATGAACATGAACAACAACTACTACCACTAGCACCAAAGCCGGCTGCAAGCTGGTGGACGGCAGGAAGTCAATGTGCGTGCTCTCTGATCAAAGCCATCATCATCTTTTGATCACCAACAGTGTTGACAACGTACAGACAGATATCATTTTTTTTCCAAACCGAGCTTAATTAGCTCATTCTTCATTAGGAGGGATTAGATAAAATCCAAATGAGTTACAAAACCACACGCCCAAACATGGTGAGGTGCCATGATAGGGTGGGAGAGCACACAACACAAATTATGACCGGCTGGAACGGTGGTGGTTCGAATTTTGTACCGAGCAAGAAATAATTTTTGCGACTAAGAGGTCGTGAAGACGGCGTAGCACACAACAGGCGCCAACCGTCCTCGCCTGGCGCCGCGCAAGATGTTGAAGATCTTTCGGGACGCCCGCCCGCTTGGAAAAAGGAACGGAGATCTATCATGTCCGGGACTCCAACCAACGCCCCCCTGCGTCAAAGTAGGCAACTTGGGGTGACCCAGCCACCGCGCCGCCCACCCGGCCGCCGCCGCCATTCTCCGGCCGACGGCGGCGGGCGGCTCGGGCTGCGTGGGCGCCCACAAAGGGCCACCCATGGCACCCTCTATCTCCTCCACGCCCCTCCCCTCCCCTCCCTCCTCTACCCCCGAGCCCGATAAATGGTGTCTGGTGGCCGCCGAGAGCTGGAAACGCCGGATCCGGGGGCTTCTTGCCCGATCCGTGACCCCGCACCTGGATCCGGCGAGTGGGGCGCGCGCGACGGCCGTCTCGCCTGTGGCGGGCAGCCCAGGCCCACGCGCTGGCCGCTGTTCGCCGCGACTTCGCTGAGGCGTTCGCGGGCATGGTGTCCGCGAGCTGAGGCCGCCGTTGGAGGCGGCGGTGGGATGCAGCTGGTGAAAGAAGGGAGACGTCCTCATCCATGGCCTCGCCCGCAGTCCCCCTTCCTCCCCATCAAAACTCAGTGGCTTTAAAAGAAGACAGATGCACAACATTGAGTCGTGGTTCTTGTGACCGCGACAAAGGGTGAAAACCCCCCTGGTTTTGTTCGGGCCGGCGGCGATGGCGCGATCAGGTCATCCACCTCCTTGGAGGTGCCGCCGAGTTTCTCGGCCCCTTGGGACATCGCGTCCCCGAACTTGCCGTTGTGTATCCCGTCGTGGCGGTGGTGGTACCCATCCAATTCGATGTGTCGGGTTGGTATAGAATGCGGGCTTAAAAGCCTTATCCGGTGTTGAACCGGTCCTACGACGATGGCGCACCTAGCGCCATGCCCTTCTTGGAGGCGTCGTTGAAGATTTTGCTATTGCCGCCGCCGATATTGTTGCGCCCCGAGTGAGCCCGTTCCCGCACCATCACTTGAGCTCCCCTCCTACTTCTTTGCTTCCTTGGCGTGTTTGGGTGGCGACCCCTGGCACCGGCCGCCGCCGATGCTCGACGAGTGTCCTTCTTTGGCGCCTCTCGCTCCGCCGGCGCCCTCTCCTTGATGGTGCCAGAAAATCAACGCCGGGTGGAGTTTCCACCGCCGCCGCCATTCCCCTCCAAGGTTTCCTCCCCCATGGACGGCGTTGGATGTTGGTACGTGGACCTGGATGTGCCGGAGATGTCCCCATCAGCTGAAGGGAGGTCGCCGTGTCCGACGATTCGAGGACCGTGTGTTCGTCATCTCTCTTAGTCCACATTTCACTGTTGGTCCTTAGAGAAGGGCGACAGTGGAGCGGCGTAGCTACGAGGAGTAGTGCAGGCACTAGGGCCATGGTGAATCCGGCGAGTGTTGTTCGGCGGTGGCGCTAAATCGACGCTTCGGCCGGGTGACTTTCGGCTTGGTCTAGGATTACCTTAGTTGTTGTATTGTGTTGATGTTATGTTTTGTGATGTTGTAATTCCTCTCTCTCTCCCTCTCTTGTTGTAACGAACTATGTAACAAGGCCACCATTTTTCACCCACCGCTCACGCCAAGACCGTGCGGAAATATAAGCGAGGTGGGGACTTTGCGTCCCCCCACTCGGTTACCTAAAAAAAAAGGAACGGAGTCCCCCGGTGGCTCTCAAACCTGACCGCGATTTGTCGCATCCCGTGGTGGTCAACGGCGCCCCCGGCTAGCAGCCCTCCTACTTGTCCAGAGGACGCGGGCGCGGGCTCGCCGCTCGGTTGAGGTCACGGAACGCCGACTTCGTGGCTAGGCGATCGCTACGCGGGATCCAATCCTTGTTGACCTTCGACCATGGTGTGCAAGGCAGATCCTGATCGAGGCTCCTCTAGCGACAAGCATGCAGAGTCGTCTACTTCTGGGTTGACACCGAGGTTATTGTCGGTCCTCGCCCAAATGACAAAGGTGCGGGGCGCGATGGCGGGGTGGGAGCAGGGGAGGTGTTGTTGTAGCCCCCTCCCCCGTGTCGCTGGCTGGTCACCTCCGACACCGCACGAGCCTCCGGCGCCACCGCATCCGGCGGTTGAGGTCGACCACACATAGAGGCTTAAGGTGGCTCCATCGTGACTGCACGGGAGACCATAGTGGTAGCTGGGCGTGTGAGTATGGAAGCCACGAGCTCATCTAGCATAAATGCACCAACGGTTGTTGTACTATATCCAAACAAACACATCTAAAACTCTGTTTGGTGTCATTTCGGCTCCGACGACTCCATTGGAGGCCATATCAAACATGCAGAGAAGGAGAAGCTTTTCTGGGTGTCGAATTGTAGAGAATAGGAATAGGAGCCAACAGGGATTCTATTGCCTCATTCAGTGAAATATATGACAATAGACACTACACTATAGGGAAAATCTGCAGAAATGCAACCCTACTCAAGTGCCAAGAGACAGAAAGAGAGGAAGACCAAGATCAATTGGTCCTGAGATGCAGATGAAAGAAAGACGTTGGGTTAAAGTAAACTACCATCTATTCCGGCCGGTCTAAAAACAGAGTAGTATGTAGTGTAAACTCTACGAGCAAGCAAGGTATCTGCAGATGAGAGGGCGAGGGGTCTGGTCGATCACGATCCCCTAGGAGGGGCTAGGGTAGGACGACGCCAGTTTCCTGCGGCACTGTCAGCAGCATCAGATCCCTAAAGTGTGTGTTTAGAAGCCCAAATTTCCAATAAAATTTCCTGCATTCCCATCACATCCTATCACATCCTATCATATCGAAACATTCAATGCACCCAAAAAAATCTTTGCCGCCACTATAAAATTTAGGTAAATAAAAAAACTAATTGCACAGTTTAGATGTACATTCATGGTATCGATTCTTTTTGAGCCTAGTTACGCCATAATAGGATAATATTTACCACTAACAAACTAAACATGCTACAAAACAGACGATGTGACGCCGCTACAGGAATTTTCAGCCAAAATTTTGGCTTCTAAACACACCCAAAGCCGGCAGCTCAAGAACAACGCAGGTATACATCCTAGTCGACTAAACAATTGCGATCGAGACGGCGACGCCCTTAATTACTAGTTAATGCCGATCCACGTTTGGTGCTGCATTGCATATGCTATTGCTAATGCTACTAGAGGTCTTCTCTTCCACCTTTGTATACGCTTCTCTTGACAAACTTGGTCGGACAGAGTGCGCGAATCCCGAGGCCAGCAGAGCTTCCTCTGTTCAAGAAAAGACGCGGTTTTTTGAAATAATGTTCAGTTATTAAAACTTGGTCAAATTAGATTAAATTCGTAACATATGGTACAGTTACATTCATTATACTTTATAATTTGATTAAATATTCGTATAGAAAAGTATTAGTACTGACATTTAACATATGATTAAAAAAAAGTTCAGTAAGGAAATAAAGAAGTTCTTAATCTAGCTAAGGCAAGTGAAGTGACCTGATTACCTGACTGGTCAAAAAGAGCCTACATTACATGTACTGTAGTATGATGTAGCAACAGGAAAAGGGAACTATGAGCACTGCTGGTGTCAACTTGTCATTGAGAGACATTGACAGGGATGTGATGTGATCCAACATAAGAATAGTCTACATACAAGCACATTATTATGTGGTTGTTAAGGGCACAGATACTATGTCTTAGGTGTGTGTATGTATAGCTGTATGCCATCAGGCATCAGCACATTCCAACAACAAACCAGCTGAAGAATATGGCTAAAAATGACTTCATATATAAATTCTAAAAACCAGTTCCCATCACCAATCACGGCTCAATCATAGAGCCAAGCTATGCCCATCTTCATTCTATCCTGCAGCACCACAACACAAGGGCCCGTTTGGTTTCGCCAATCACTGCCTGAATGTTATTTTGTTGCATTGTTGGGTGTTGGGACCCCTGAATTTTTTGCCTGGTCAGAGTCAGAGAGACCTGCCTCTGCCTGTATTCCTATAAGCTAGCTGCCTGGGAAATCCTTCGCCAATCAGGCTGCCTGGCTCTTTTTTTTTTTCACGATCGGGCCGTTCACCCGTGTTTCATTAAGAGGAGGAAAACCAAATCCAAACAAGTTACAAACTAAAAATGTGATGCCGAGGTGACATCGGAACAAAGAGGAACTAGTAAAGAAAGAAACGAGGGGAGGAGGGGTGGGGCGGTCCCTCCAACTAACAACCCCGGTAGCTGATCCTATTACAACCAAAATACACAACACCTGGGTAGATAGCATCGATCGGAGCCGTGAGAGCGATAAAACAACAGCAGCGGCAAAGCATCCGCTAGAGCGCCAGACGGCTAAGCATTCGTCCGGACCAACCTCGGCAAAGCAAAGCATCTGCCGGAAGACGACGACACCACCTCGGGCGCAAAGCATCCGCCGGAACAACCACGACCTCGGCGGCAAAGCATCCGCCAGAACAACCACGACCGCAGCGGCTAAGAGAAGAGCATTCCGGCGGCAAAGCATCCGCCGAAGCGACCAACACGGGGCGCAAAGCATCCACCGGAGAGATACACGGGCGCAAAGCATCCGCCGGAGAGATACACGGCGGCAAAGCATCCGCCCAAGCAACAACAAGCACCGCGACGGCAAAGCATCCGCCGGAAACGACCACGACTACGACTACCAGAACAGAATAGCTAGACACACCCAAAGCGAGGCTAAAGTGAAGCACAATAGGAGCAGCAGACGACCAAGGCCACCAAGGTGTAGAAGAAACCGATTAATCGAAGACAAGAGATGAGACCGAAGACGACGCCTTCAAGAATGGGTGCGGCGCCAAAGGCGCCGCCGTCGGTCCGTCCGAGCATGTCGGACTAAGCTTTCGCCGGGGGCTCGATGCATCTAGGTCACCGACAAGGGGAGGAGCGAGATGATCCACATCCACACCACCATGGCGTCGATGACCGAGCCGCTAGAGGAACCGCCCACACCACCACGGTGAGGATCTGGCGGCGCCTCAAGCCTCGCTACCCATACCCCCCGCCGGCCCGGCACATCGCCGGAGCGCGTGCCGCACCCCGGCGCCGGCCCTCCCAAAGAGGAAGGACGGGACCCGGGGCGACAGCGCGAGGGCACGGTGACTCGCGCACCAACCGGGTCCCGAGGAGCGCCGCGAACGCCGAGGCGTACCAGCGCGAGCCTCGAGGAAGGCCGCCCGTGAACGTCTGCGAGGTCGGGGAAGGTAGACGGACGGATCCGAGCCAAGGGCCCGATCCGCCCGCCGCTGTCCGATCCGGGCGCGCGGGCCCACCCGCCAAGGGCCGCCGCCAACGCCGCCGAGCAAGGGAAGGCCGACCGCGGGCGGTGATCCGCAGGCTGAATCGCCCGGCCACCTGGATCCGCGTCGCCACCACCCGGCCGGCCGGGCCGGGAAGGCCGACCGAGGGGCGATCCGGTGTCCACCAGACTGGATCCACCCGGCCACCACGTCGGCGGTCGTCGGAGGCCACGCGTGGCCGCCGGCGAAGCAAATCCGACGGCGGCGCAAGAAGACCAGAAGGTCAGCCGCCCCGGACGGGACCAGCGCTAACGCCGGATCCATGCCGGTGACACGCAGATCCGGCGGGCCGCCATGGCTGCCATGGCCGCCGGCGATGTTAACCGGAGGAGGTGGATTGGGGGTGGGAGAGGGCGCCGCGGGCGGTGCCCCTTGTTGAGGGCAACCGCCGCCGCCGCCGCCGCTGAGAGCGTGGAGGCGACGACGGCGGCCGAGGGAGTGGCTGGCGAAGGGTGCTTTCGGGCGGTGGAAGTGGGGGCCCCCGAAGTCGCCCACCACGGAGCGGACGCTTCTGGGGAGAAGGGCGTTAGCACAAGTCAAGTCTAGAGAAAGATCATGTCTTAGGCTGCCTGGCTCTAATAATGTCATTTCCTCTCATCTCATTCCTCTCTGGCTATAGCCTCTCTTCTCCATGGGAATGTCATAAAAATGGATCCGCCATTGAGGCCAGCTTCTCTTCTTGCTGTTGGCAAGATTAGTGTTTGAATTCCTTTTCTTCTCTGCTCCGTTTCCCCTTTAGTTTCCATCCTTTTTCGATGGTACTCCTCTCTGTCCCTAAATGTTTGTCTCTGTAAAACCGTGTTTTCCCCTCACAAACACGCTTCCCGGGCGACACACATAAAGGGACGGAGGGAGTAGAAGATTTGCGATGTTGGGACAAGACTTGGGGAGAGTCTCTCAACACTGCACGCAAAAAAGGCACCTAAAAGACAAAAGGAAGGAGTACTTGCCCATAATGTGTGCTCAATGCAATACAATGCATGATTCTTGCAGAAATCTGCTGAGCACTGATGCTCTATCTGTATGAGATCTTTCTCTGCAGTCTGATGCACGAGAAATGCTTAGCGCTGAAAAATGCATTGAGAATCAGGGCCGGATTACATTATGTCATACTTACATGCACAGTTGCTGCAGTAAACAGTAACTGCATTACACTTTCAAAGACAGCTGGAACACTAACAAACAGACAAGAAAGAGTAGGCAGAGGAAGAAAAAAACGCAGGATTCATGGATTCAGAAGCTAATCATCATTCAAGGACATTATTGCATCATCTGAAAAACAGAATATATATGCACAGACAGAGATATATACCAGACTTAGCATTGCACTTGGTCAAGTTGCGCAATTTGCTCAATAATGGTAGCTAGTAGCTTTATACATAGTACAGAGATATAGAGAGCAGAATCCACACATGACCATTTCAATCTCCGAGAACCGATATTCAGAGTAGAATTATAATTGGAAAACTACAAATAGTTGGCCCTGAGATGGACCAAAAAAGAAGAGAAAAAAAGAGAGGCTAAACCAACAACAAAAGCAGCAGCAGCAGCAGGAATCAGCGAGGGTAGGAAAGCGAAAACGAGTCTGAATTGAGAAAAAAATGCCTGGCTTTCCCGCATGCCAAACCCGCACGCATCACCAGGACACGCACGGCTCCTTCTTCGCCAGGGCTCTCCTCAATCCGTTGAGCCGCTGGTCTACACGACGACGGCGAGCTCGCTCCATATTATATGGCTTTGCTCTGAAGAAGAACGACGATGACTCAGAAGGCGAGAAAGGAGAATCAGCTATGGGTCACCGGATGAGCTCCGGGCGGGCGGGGAGCGAGGAACGTCGTCGACGTGGCTGGAGAAGAGACTGCACGTCGTCGTCGTCGCTGGATACGGTGGCATTGGCGACGTCCTCCTCGTCCTTGTTCTTCATGTCGTCCCGGCGGCCGGTGAGGAGTAGCTGCTGCTGGCTCACAAGGCACCAAGAAACCGCGTGTGTTTGAGAGGGAGAGGGAGAGGGATAGAGAGGGAGGGGAAGCTTTGTTTGCACTAGACTAGATGACTAGAGGCCACTAGTAGATTATAAAACTAGAGGTTTTTAAACACACACAACCCAGCAAGCAAGAGCTCACACCAGGATCTTCTATGCCGGCATACATGTGCCACACCTATCTTGTGCACAATAAATAAATTAATATTTCTATAGAAGAAGCAAGTACATGCGCATATTTAGAAAATGTTTGGTTCTCTTTGTAGAAAATACTTCTGTTATCGAAAAGTAGAACACAAACTAGAGAGTTTGTGCACAATAAATGTAAGTTATTTGTACCAATTTGGCTTTATCTCTATGTTCGTCATGTTTTCGAATTAAATGCTTTTGCGTAGTACAATTCTCGCAGCACCTTGGACTCTGTTTTGGAAACTTTTCCAAATTGGTACAAATAGAGAGTCATTTTTCGGTGTTTCAAGGGGGATAAAGCCTGAAAACGCGCTCTAGGGCGTGATCACAAAAAAAAAAAAAAAAAAAGAGAGATAAAGCCAAATATTTTACATTCTTTACATCATATAATTTAGAGTTGCTTTTCCACGGCTTATAGTTGAGCCAAACATACCCTCATCGTGTCTTTTCTTGCACTAGCCTCTTTCTATAGCTAGCAACTAATTGTTGCTATAGTTTTACTCTGTTCTTTTCTAGCACTAGAAAGGCTATATTGAAGTCTCGATTAAACGAAAGTGATTATATTAGTGCTCATTTTATATGTACTTTAACAAATATTGTGACTTTGTTAAAATGTGCATATGGTTCATTGCATAAACAAAACTAGTTGACTTAGAAAGTCAAAATCTCAACTCTTAACTTATTAGTGTAGTTAGGATGAACCTTGTATGTTTACATTCTTCCACCAAGATAACATATATAGAAATCAAATAAAGGCGGATGCAGAAGATCTAGTTTATAAAGTGAGATAAAGGCAGGAAGAAGATTGTTCACACAAGTAACTAACCAAAGAACGAACGAGGTCTAAGGCTTTGGTTTGCTGATCAAAGGACCAGTACAGTGAGTGGTCCAAAACCAAAAGTGGAAAATTGGGGCCTCTTTTCCTCACCCACATGCATGCACTCTTCAAGCTTCCCTAAACAGTGAAAGCTGGGAACAAGTCGATCATGAGGTTCTCTAGCTTGTGCCTGCAGTATATGCTTAGCAGTTAGCATTATTGGTGCCCTTTTGTTTAATTTGTTTTATTTGCCTCCAAATCTACATGTTTGGGAAAAGCGTTTAATTTCCACGGGGCAACAGTAGGCATGTGCTGTTGACCAGGACATCTATCTACCGTGCATGTGGAATCAAGCAGTACCAGTTAGTAATTTGGTAGAACGAAGAAGAACGTGTGTAGAACCTGGCCAGCAGCCATTGTTTTTCTATGAAGACACCAATTTTCTTCACGCTTCTGATCATGGCAGAGTTATTAATCGATGGGACTTGTCATGCACCCATTTCAAAGACTTGCAGACCGTTTTCACATTTGCGCCTTCTATTTCATTCAACAATCAATGACACTGGACATTTACAGAGATAGGAGTAGATTATTAAACACCTATCACGTCGTAGCTGTACGAAATTCCGTCGATCTCAAAATCTGACTGCTTATTTTTTTTTTTTTTTTTGAGTGGAATCTCTCGAAAATAATTTTGGTTTTTTTTGAGATTAATCGATAATAAATGCTATCTCGCGAAAAAGAGCAATAAGCATTTCAGTCCTCCGTAGAGGGAAAAAAAATGGGAACCAAAACCGGCAAAGCCCAAGGCATCGGTAGCAGGGCCTGGCCCACCACGCGCGGCTCAGGTGACAGGCCGCCTACGGCTACGGGCCCACGGCCCACGACCGCTTTGACCTCCCAGCTTCGGGGGCCCACTCGCCACTCTGTCCGTCCGGCCACACCCACACGTCACGTGCAGACCCGGCCCCCGCTACACCCCAGGGGCTCCGTGGTCATTTGTGCCGGCCAGCGAGCCAGACCAGACCACCGCCGATCGTCGCCGCACCGCACGTGCGGGTCTCCGCGGCCGGAGCCGCCGGTCGGGCGTTCCCGGACCGAGTCCCACGACACCGGCCCCGGCTCTTCCACCGATGGATGGCGACGGCAGCTTCTATTCCGGCGCACCGCACGAGTCCATCCCCCCATGGATGGTGGTGCTGGGTGGTGCCATCCAGCTCCCCTTCTCGGAGTGGCCTGCCTCTGCTTGTGGAGTCTGGAGATGCACAAACACAATGGCCAACAGCACGGATTGCAATGTAAGGAAACTGCTTTTTAGCCATGCTGAATGAATGAATGAATGAATGAATGAATGAATGGCACTACTAATGTCGTTTTCAGATCTGCCTGTAAAACATGAATGGAATTCATGGAGATTTCAACTGTCCTTTGTACTTACAAAAGACATCCATGTTCCCAGTTATCTGAAAGAAATTCAAGCATACCAGAAACGCCTAAACACAGTACCGTGCTCTGCTAGCAGGCGATGATGGCATGTTATATACGGATAGTAGACGAACAAAATATTCAGAATGCAACAGGAAACCAAATCATCCAGCAAGGTACGCAGGCAACGAAAGATCTGTCCTGATAATGTTTTCTTTAATGGTCTTTGCTGTCTAAAGATCAAAGCCAATAAAAATCCATGGACCATGGTAAGATGTTTCGTCAGAAACGGTTACAGGCTCAGGCAGTCAGAGCATGAATGTAGCAACAATTAACTAAAGCAATGATCCAATAAGAGAATCCGAAACCAACTCTACCAACGTTAGCATAACCTCAGCATACTCCAAAAAAGCCGGCCGTTGAACAAACTAGCTCACACTTGTGAAGACAAAGCGAGGCACATTAGCAGCTACCTCCTACTCTACAAAGCAATGATGTCGTGGGATTCTTGGTAATCTATGCCTAATAGTCTTCATCCTCAATCCAAGCATTTGATGGCCCTTGATGGACAACCTGATGGCCCATGCCTTGGGACAGGAACTGCCGAGAGGTGTTGCATCCTTGACGCAAGCGCAGTCCAGGGAAGGTGTTTCTTGGTGGCAGAGTTCTGGCATTATGCCTGGCCACAGACTGCGAGTGGTCTGGCTGCCCACACCAGGAGGCAGCTCCGGGTGTTGCTGCTGCTGGCGTGTATTCCGTCGGTTGATCATGTGTGCCAGCTGCAGGCCTGCCCGCCTGTGGTGCATCACTCAGCTCGCCATCCTCCACTTGTGGTGAGTCTTCCATCATCCAATAGTGAACTCCAGCTGCCTGTCTGCCTGCATCTGATGCATCCCCAACAAATGATACGGACCAGGAGCTGATGTTACCTCATCGTGATCGGCATCAACAGTTGGTTTCTCTGCCGATAAACTTCCAACAGCATCCGAAGCTTCAGAGTTGGTGCCTCCATGCTCTGGCATTGCCAAAGCTTGACCTTTTCTCTGAAAATCACTCTCTGACGATGAAATGCTCATATCAGAGAGCGTTTCTGTATGGTCATAGGTCGGATCACTCCTTCCTGGTCCTGCGGTTTCATAGTTGCATGGCTGCCGCGATCGGCCATTTGTATCATTCCAGCAGTCCCCTGGAGAAGTTGTTGGGTCATGGAACGTGTCAGACAACAACTGATCCAGAAAACAGGGAGGTATGCCTGCGACCCCTGCATCATCTATCTCCACATGCTCTGTGGTAGGTACAGATGCATCAATATCCCTTTGCAAATCACCAGAGGACGCAATTTCATTGGGGATGTGCCCCATTGATTTGGCAATCTCTGAATGCCTCTTAGCCCAATCACTACGGCTCCACAGAGAAAGAGGCGGAGGCGACATATTCCATTGCTCCATCACCTTGTTGTCAGCACCCAGAGATCCAGGTAGATAGAATGACTGCATAGTTTCCCAACAGAAAATGTCAGTAAAGAACATAGAAACATTCTGAAGGAGACTACTGTCCATAGTACCTTCCCCGCGAGCTGATTCAAGTCCTGCCATATTAGCTCATATGGTGGGTATTTTTTGTCCAATCTATCCAACATCAAGAATGGAATAGTATTAAATACATTTTATAAAGGAAAAAAAAACATGGAGAAAGATAGGAGAGGGGAAACCTTTCAGTTTCCTTGGGAACAATGAGTATTATAAGCTTTGGCTTGAAAGTGAGTGCTTTGTTGATGAACTGGTTCGCAAGAGAGGCTTTAACCCCAAAGGGAGGATTCAAACCCATGACCTGTGAATAACAGTAGTTGATCAACTTAAATAACTGATACATTACGTCTCCAATGGGAAGGAAGCAATTCAACATGTAAAGCTCCTGTGGTCGTACCAGTCTACATCCTGTGGGCAACTCATCTGGTTGAACAGTCATCCAGTCTCGTCTCTCAAAATTGAAATCATTCTAGAAAATTGAAGACAATGTGCTGCATGTTAGCTGTGATAGAGCACTTTAACAATAGATTTATAATCAAGTGGCAAAAAAATATCAGGTGTGATTTCAGGTCATCTCTAGTATGTAGCACAATCAGAACTTGAACAACTTCATAGATGGCGTTACTAAATATTAACAATGCAAAGACACTGGCAAATGCAGAATTAACCTTTGGTTGAATGAGATCATAGTTTTTGTAGAAGCAATTTTTCCCAGAAGATTCCAATGTTTCCTTCATTAACAAGCTAAAGTCATTTGAACCACAGCAAAAATCAACAACCTATAAAGAATAAGAATAAATGGCACAGTAAGGCTCATAATAAGTGGCATCTGTTGATCATCTATTATGGTCAGTTCTGCTAACACAAGAAAAAAACAAGAGTTGGCACATAAATTTTGAAAGCTTTATGAAATGAACATGAGGATAGAAATCCTAGTGACTTAATGTCTACATGAGTATCAAAATCATTATGCTGAACATGAACTGAAACAAGACATTCAACGAATAGATAAACATGCTATGATATTTGCAATGAAACAGAAGCATGGTGAATTAACATGCATATGGCATTCAAAGTTATATGTTGTCGACTATAAACTGAACTAAGACACAAACATTTACGATCTCTGGTAAAAAACGAAGAACTGCCAACTTTGATAATATTTGTTTCTTATAAATACTGCTATTATCCAATAATTTTTTAGCTACATACTCACTTTAAACAGATTACCAGAGAAATCAACTAGGTGTTTTAAGATTGTTATGGATAGAATATATCATGAACATCGTAGAACAGCCTTTTCTTCTCAGATATCTTCCTTAATCAGAATGCAGCACATAGCTTAGGCACTTTCATCATAGCACAATGCAATATCATAACCAAACAAGGGCCACCCAAATTAATGTAATAAAACGAAAACAGTTGTTTACCGTGTCACCACTTTGAATATACCACTGTAGCTTATCAGCAATCTGCACACATTTTCAGCAGTTGCTTTAGTATTACAAAAGGTAATGCAATCAGAAAATGGTCAAAATTAGCGTATATAATGAAGTTTGTAATAATATTGGGTTCTAAGATAGATAAGTCATAAGTGACAAGAAACCAGCATGAAAACCAACAGCTCATCTGTAATATAGTACATCGCTGAAATAGATCTGTTACCAGTCGTACAGCACTCAGTGTATTACCAATATATAAATGGAACCATATAAGATAGCTTAAGATTCCTATTCCTTACACCAAAATGCATCCCCAGGGCTACTACAGAATAGGATGCCAAGTCAGCAATATGGATGTGCAACTCCATTGAATTTTATTATGGGTCACAATAATCTAAAACTAGCAAAAAGTACAAAGTATTGCGTAGTGGTTTTTTTATAACAATTATGTACAGACTGCAAATTCACACTATTATCCTCATCCTCAAGAGAGCATATCTCTCTGTTTATGCAGAAAGCTATTGCCAAGTGGCAATGTGATGTGTTGCTTAACAAATGCAATGTGATAATCATGTCTTGTTTTAAGGACTAATTGTTGCACCTACCATCTGAAGTTTATTCAGTTTTCGTGAAGTGGCGCCCATAAGATGTGTGAAGCGTGCCATGAAGAAATGGTGCAAGATATACATTCAGCTTGTTCTGCAGATAATAGCTCATGTTATAATGGATGCCAAACTAAAAATTAACAAAAACTAACTTCAAGTGCATAAAACACCATATTTAACCGTTCATCACCTTGCTTATATTACTACGAATAATAAAAAAATTATTTCCAAGTTATCTGGTGTTCTAAATGGCTTATCTCAATGTTTCAGTAATACTTCCACTAGTCAAAAACACTTGACCTTTTTTAAGTCTCATGGCCTTTGAGGTGCAACCCTTACGACCATTTCTATTAAAATATTTTTTCAAGACAAACCCAATTTTCCTTATTTGTTTCCAATCTAAATTTCAAAAATTGCTGATAGTTAAGTTTCAAAATTTGCCTAGACTAGATCTTGTCCAAATCTTAAATTATTTGTGACCACAGGGAATAATGAAGTAACAAAAGTCAATTAATCTACAAAAATAAGGGCTTAGAACTTGGCAAAGTACTACAATAAGATATGCATACAATCTAAAGCTGTTAATATGTAAAATAATAGTAAAACAAAATTTGTGTAAAACAATCAAGAGGGGAGTTCCACATTTCCATGTACCTTCCACTTTAGAAGGTTAAACAGAACACTAGGTGGGCAGACAGATTTGGCAGCTGCTATAGATGCACCATTTTCTAACATATGCAGCGCTTCTTTAACCGCCTGCATGGAAAACACATAATGACATAAGAAAACCAACCAACTCCATGGAATATCTTCAGTTCTAAGTATAGAGAAGTACCTCAACAGATCTTTCCACCATTTCCAGTGTAATGTTATCAGCATTCTGCAGATTTGTTGTGTATGTAGATGATACCACTAGCTTTTTTCTTTACATCCTCCATTGTTATACAAGCTGCCGCTTTTTTGTGCAAACTCATACATTCTAGAGAAAAGGGTAGCTTCAGTGCATGCAGTGTGCAGATCATGGAAAGAAATGGATAAAACCGTTCTAAAGAAAGCCTGAATCGAACAATACTGCATACATAATGCCATGGTTGAATTCACTCAAAATATTTTATACGATAACTGGCACAGAAATAAAAGTAAAACCGGATACCTGTGATGGTTATGATCTAAGATATATATTAATATTACTGTAAATGACACTTCCATTAGTGTAAATGAAAAACAACACACAGCGAACCTTAATCTTTTTAATGATATCCAAAGTTCCACTGAAACAAACGTAAACAATTCCAAAAATAATCTTAGTAAAAAGAAAATAAGCACCCACTATGTTATTAACAAACATAATTCATTGACTTTTTTTCATAAACCTCCAAGGCACAATATTTATACTGAATTAGCACGAGTGATATCCTTTGAGTTTTTATTTACTAAGTTCTTGTTATTTTTTTTTGTGGGAAGCCTACACCATCAAAATTTTATTTCATAGCAGAAAAAAATGCATATGAAGAACAAATTGGTCGTAAAAATGGAAACAGATAGCAGTAAACACAGGGATATAGACTTGCCTCATCTCAGTGTCTCTGTCAATCTCAGGGAGTTTCGTCATAACCACATGTTTTTTTCTTCAGACACAGTCACTTTCCTTCTTTTATTCATCAAATTTCTTAATGAAGAGCTTCTCACTATGCCAGAAGATGTTTTAACGTTGGACGATGGCGCAGAAGGAAGCTCCCTCAAGACGTCGTATCTTCACTGTCGTTTTGTTCATTCCAGAAGGAAGCTCCTCAAGACGTCGCATCTTCACTGTCTTTTTGTTCATTCCAGAAGGAAGCTCCTCAAGAGGTTGTATCTTCACTGTCTTTTTGTTCATTCCAGAAGGAAGCTCCTCGAGAGGTTGTATCCTCACTGTCTTTTTTTGTTCATTCCAGAAGGAAGCTCCTCGAGAGGTCGTATCTTCACTGTCTTTTTGTTCATTCCATTGACACAATTGAGGGGTTTCTTGAGAGCAGCAGGATCCTCAGGAAACTTAATATGATTTCTTGTGGCGGTTCTATATTCTGGATCAATTTCATGCTTCCTGGCCAAATAACAAGGTCCATTCAGAATTTTGTTGATAATAATAAAATCAGCAGAGCTACTTGACTCCAGGAAACATATCATACAAGCAATATATCAAGATACGATTGTTGGGAAGAAGGTCATCCCATGCCCTTTGGAAAACACATTGACCATTCTCAGTGAAGTCCTCATCCTCAAAGACAATTTCCCTGTGGACACGTAGATTATATTAAAATGGCTATTGATGGAAACACTACTATGGATATGAACAATGCAAATAAGTCTTTAATACCTTGGCAAGCATCTTCTATGGTATGACTTTGGGCACCGTCTACATATAGCGAACTGCAGCTCCTTATCCTCTTTGTTCTCCCCATACTTGCAGATGCCACATTTGTGGAGGGGACAAGCAAATTTTGCCCCACTGGCTATCTTTGCTGTATAGTCAGTTGCTTTGGCCTCATTTTCAGGGAAGAGTAACTGAGCAACACACTTCGCATGATAGAAGTGTCCGCAAGTTGAAGAAGCACATGGAAACACCTAAACAAGACAAGGAATTTCAAACAAAAAGCTTTCAAAACCATCTGATACAGCATAAAGGAGCATTAATAATTCTACCATATTTTATGATTGCACTGGCAGAGTTATCATCCAATTAGTATCTCAATGAAATTTTCTATGAATAATTTGTAGTGAAAGGGATTAACCTCTGGAGGATCAGATTTAGCTGAACCTAGCTTTCCACAGGCAAAGCACTGATATATTTCATACTGACAATTCTTGCACTTAAAAACTTTTATCACCTGTAAATATGCATGATTTCATCAAAGGATGTCCACAACAGGTTGGAGAATATGCTAATTCAATAAAGTTAAACTTGTTCCGACTGTGGAAGGATTATGATAGATACATCTAACTGCTGCCTGCTGTAGCCTAAGGTTGGACAATCTTCACTAGAATCTTTAGTTGCATGAAACGACCTCAGACACCGGCCTTCACAGCTGCAAGAAAGTACAGAAAAAAAGTACAGTTCATGAATAAAAAAACAATGGATTTACATTAGAAGGTGTTTATCTAAGATGAGCAGATAATAATCATATAAGTAGAATTTTATGTGTGTTCTCTTCAAAATGTACAGAAGATGATGCAAACTGACAGTAATATTGGCCATAAAGGGCAAAATGCGAGCCTATTGAGACCAAATACAAACAATACAGGCATTTTAGGCAACGAAAACGAGTAGATTCAACCACAACCAAGCATTGTTCAATAAATCACCAATTCCGTTAGCATACATGTAATACAGTACCTTCAAAAGATGTTGCAAACAGAGTAGCCAAATCCGTTATGAAAAACAACTAGTAATTTCAGGCCGCTGTATATATCTACTGAAAAACTGCATGAGAATATAGGTGATACTCTAAAACAGAACTAAAAAGCTAGACACCATTGTGTTCCCTTTTAAATTAAAATCAATTTTACAACCCTCAGCCCTGTTTTACCATGTCCATAATGCAAGTATATGTACTTCTACCTGAAGAGGCAGCATTATGTCAACAGATGGACTACATCAGTCATGGAGTATTCTGAATATTTTACGTATCCTAGCAGGAAATGCATAATGGACAGCAGATAAAAACTGGGAAAAGTGCACACACACCTTATAATTTCACCTCCATTGTCACATAGAGCACAAACGAAATCGACATTAGCGTATCTATCTTCACAAGCACGCTCAGCCATATCCTCTGAGTTTGCAATCCCAAATTCTTGTTTGATCTTCCCACTTCTTTGGAACCTATTTATGCACCAGAATAGTATGCATTTAGTACCACTTTTGACAAAAAAAAACTAAAGGGCTTTTGTTTTCATAACTCAAGATTCCTATTGAACCAGGAAAGCGTTGCATATAGATTGTGAAATCTATTATATTAAATGCTGAGTAAAACCACTCAAAAAGGCAAAGCTGAAACATCAACAGCACTAAACAACACCCACAACCCAAAATCAAGGGAGCCTACCAAGCATGAAGTTGGTTCTCGGAAACCATAATGATCACGTACAACACAAGAGCCATAATAAGCTGCGCTTAATTTGCAAGCCAACCAGCAAAATCATCCTGGCATGCCCGAACTCGGAGAGTGAAGGATCTCCCAGGAGCCAGTTTGGATCATAAATGAAGCCCCGGGTTACATGGACGTTACTACTAGTTAATACCCCAACGACCTAGCGACCCTCATTTACTCAGAAATTGCCGGATAACAAATTTTCAAACCCATGGACCCCCGACAAAACTGCAAAGCCCAGGCAACTTGGAAGGGAACCAGGGGAATCGCAGCGGGAGCCACAGGCAAGGCGGCGGCGGCTGCGGGTGTGCAAGAGAAATCGGCCGCCACGGATCGGTGCCGCTGCCCACTGCGGTCCCTCGAAATCCGGAGGCTGTAGCGAAGTCGCGGCAACAGGCGAGCGGGCGGCGTTGCCGCAGCAATCGATCGAGCACACACATCAGAAATCAAGAGCGAACACAGAAATTTTCGAGACAAAACCACTAGAAATCGCTCGGACCACACAGTTCCTACTAGGAAGGGGGCCAAATCGAAGCTTCATTACCAAAAACAGCTGAAAATCTCCTCCTCCCAAATCCCAATGTGCGCGCGGAGAACCCACACCCTGATCCGAACCACGAGAAAACGGGTCGTAGAGCACAGGCATTTGCCAGCAATCCGTCCCGTGAAGCGCCTCAACAACGCTAGAACCAACCGATCGCGCAGGCTCCCCAAACTCAACTCGCGGCGAAATAAAAATCACATCACAGGAAAAAAAATTAAAACCAGAAGCATTGAAGCACCGTGGACACCGCTTGCGCGCGATCGTCGGCAGTTCCCACCCCGGAGCCGCGGCGCGGCGGCGGGCCGGGGGCGATCGCGTTCGAGTCGACGGAACGAACCCAGAGCCCACCCACTGACCCACCCAGAACGAAGTGGAAGAGCAGAGGACTCGCCGAGGTCGCGTACCTCCGCGGCGCCGCGCGATTCGAGCACCCGCACGCCTATCACTCGCGGCGGGGACGAGCGTCGGCGCTGTTGATTCCTCCTGGGAGGGAGGAAGCAAAACCCCAACCAAACCCCCTGGAGGAGATGGGAGGAGGGAGAAGGAAGGTAGTACACACACCCACTGTGTGTGAGCAGCGTGAGGAGTGCGTGTGACAGAAGCCAAACACAGGCAGGGGTCACGTCCGAGTTATGCTCTCGCCTTGTTGGCCCCACCTCCTCCTCGTAGCCGCTGTACGTAGTGGATATCGAGCCTAAGAGACTGACTAGTGGGCCCAAGAGTAGAAAGGCCCAGGGGGAGTGGAGTGAGGTGGGGTAGTTTGAAGGTAGGGTGAGCGTGCGGGGGAGTAGGGGAGCTGTGGAACCCACTTGTCATGGGACGTGGGGGTGGTGGATGGGTGCATGGTGCATCATAGAGCCAGCCTTCTAGTCTTGCTCTTGCCCGGCCGGCCATGGCCTGGCCGTGGTGACCCAGTGAAGAGTCAACCGCGGAGACTGATTCGTGGGCCCAGGAAGAGAAAGGTCCAGGGGGAAGTGAGGTGGGGTAGAGCGGAGGTTGGGTGCGCGTACGGGAGTAGGGGCTTGTGGAACCCAGTTGTCATGGGACGTGGGGGTGGTGGTGGCTGGGTGCGTGGTGCATGGTGCGCCTAGTCCTCGATCAGGATCTACTCCTACCTCGCTTGCCAGGCAGGCCGGCCATGGCCGAGACGGACGGAACGGAACGGAGTTGATGTGCGTGTGACGATGTATCGAGATCTTTTGCCGTGATTCTCTCCGCTCCGGGGCGGCACCTTCGGGTCCGGGAAATCCGGGACTGGATGGAGCTATGAAGCGAGCCATGGAGGCGAGCCTCGTTAATGCGCCGCGGTGAGTTTTTACTGTGCCAACGGCGATGGCAGCGCTGCAGCGGCAGGGTTTTTTTTACCGACCGAACCCTAAAACCGCCGGGTCCGGTAACGGTTTACCGTCCGGTTGCCGTAAACCGGGCCGGTTACGGACGGTTTGGGTTTTTGAATTCAAATGAATTCAAATTTTCCAGGCGTTTCGGTAAAAATCTTTTTACCGGTCGGTTTGAGCGGTTTTACCGCCGGTATAAACGGTTTACCGAAAGCGGTTTGAGAGGTTTGAACGGTTTTTTCAAAATTTAAAATTTAATTTTTTTATAAAATGCTAAAAAATTCCTAAAAATACTTCATGATTTGTAGAATCCAATGATGTCAAAATTACTCAAATTTGAGTGTGTTTAGTATGTTTTTCGACCTTCATGATTTAATGGGCCTTAATGGACCACCTGTGTATTTTTCTTTTTTTTTTTTTTTTCAAACTTAGATTTGAAATTTTTTATACCAAACGAACTCAAATTTGAAAAAGTATTGCACCGTTGGCTTCTATAAATCGCAAACTATTTTTACAAGATTTTTTTCCACGATTTTTTTTCAATTTTTTGATTTTGAATTTCAAATCTTTTATACCGCCGGTCCGGATACCGGCCGGACCGGTAAGTCCGGTAAATCGCGGTTTACCGCTGGAAACCGACCGGTATAAAAACCCTGCGCAGCGGCAGCTTTGCGTCCGCCGGGACGGCCGGCCAATACCCAAGTCCCAACGCCAGGCCGGGGCACTAGTGTGCCTGCAGGTGCAGCAGTGCACCTCCGTACGTGCATGGCAGAAACGCCGGTGCTGATCCTGATCCATGTCCATGCCTGGCGTTGTTTGGGCAGCTACACCCGACGACGCGTGACCCGGTGAATCGATCCGGTTCAGTTCTCATGGCGGTTGGCAGCTTGGCACCGGCAACGGCACCGGCGCGCGGCTTGGGCGATTCAGCAGCGCTTTCTTTCCGGTAGTAGCATCATATCAAGCAAAGTGCAACACTTTCTGTGAACAACTTTTCTTTTTTTTTTTTTTTTCATCTCCTGTGAACAACTTTTTCTGGTGCGAGTAGAACGAGTGATCTTTTTCTCGGGTTTTCTCCTCTATTGATGCTTCTATTCGAGTTGAGGTGCATGTGCCACTCGATCGTACCGTGACCAAATGCGGCTGCTTTCATACATCCATCCATCCCGAGCTATACACCGATCGATGGAGGAGGCTACAAACATTCCCATCCGCCTCTGTCTGTGTGTGCATCGCCGCAAAAAGTTTGCAGAGGAGATTCCAGTCCTTTTGGACACACGACGCACAACCGCATGCACCGGCACCAACACGCTGAGCCTGCTTGCTTGATCCTTTTTTGCGTGGCTGTGGCTATAACTGTTTCAAGCTTACTTCTGCAGCGAGCAAGCCCAATAATGGCCAATGAGGGGGAGCACGCAAATTTATGCTACGTGATTTTTCATCTCGGTCGAGTAGTTTTTACCTGCATTGATGCCAATATGGATAAAGCTTTTGCGTGCCACAAATGAGCCATGGAAATCGGGAGCGGGCGGCAGGTTTTGTTCTACCTTTTCCTCCTCTTGGTCCCTTGTTTCCGTTCTAGAGAAAGGGCCGATCCAATACGCCAAAAGAGGGCAGGGGCCTGTGTACTTGCAGCACAGTGCAATAACGTGCGCTCAGGTGGTCCATGGGCATTTGGGCAACTCGAGCCGTTCCGATCCAGGACCAACGCCCATGGCAGTTGGCACGAGTGCACGGCCTCGGTGGTTTTTGGCCCCGAGTTGGATGTTCCGCTCTATCTTTGCTTGCTTCCGTGTTTATTTGAGGTGCATCGCTTGCCCTCGCCATTCATAAAAGTGGTAATCAACCTATATGCCATGTTGGAATGACGATCTAGCAAAGATAGATCGAGTTACAAAGCAAGTCAAATTTGCTTCTGGACACGGCCAAAGGGTCTCAAGAAACGAAGAATAAACTTTGGCAAGGACTAGTATTGACAACATTCTTGTTCAAATCAAACCTAGGAGGATGTTTGGTTGACAAAGCCAATACCCGCCACATGAGCTGCGGTGCGGCCACCGAACTTGTGGTGATGTGTGGCGAGGGGAACGGCCGCCACAGCTTGGCGAAAATCAAAGCACAAACCAAACGGCCGCCAAAAGCAGCGTGGCAGGAGCGAGTGTGGCATGGCGATCTATTGTTGCCAACCAAACATCCCCTAGTTTATCGTGTTTGCACTACTAGAAAACCCCCCTTAGCTACGTTGTATTTGTAACGCCATCAAAACCGTCTCTACGTTGGCACGTAAAGACATTCTTTGATACAATTTTAAGAACGTATCTGTGTCACGATATTTAATACACTTTCAACGTTAAGAGATTTCTAAACACATTTTTTTAACACGTCATTAAAATCATATTAAAATGACACGGTTAGACATGCTTTCTAACCTCTACACATGTTGTAAAGTGCATCTCAAAAGAAAATATACTACACTTACTCGTAGATCATACTAGTTTCGTATTTAATTTGTCAATGCTTGGTGTTCCTTGGCGGAAGCAAAGGTGGGACTTGGATCGTAGTGGTGGTGTCGATAGCAAACTAGAGATCGGAGACAAGGAAGATGAGATTGGATCTTGAGGACTCAATTTTAATTTTCTTTTTTTTCGAGTTCAGTTTGTAATCGCGGAGGATGTACTGTGCCGATGCTTAATATATCTTCCTTTTCGTAAAAAAAAGTCAACTCAATCCTTAGAGCAAATCAAAATTGGGTTTGCATGTGCTAATATACAACTACTCTTATCCGTTTGCTTACTTAAAACTATTAAGTACGTAAGATAAAACAAATTTCTAGCTGTTGACACAACACTACAAGAGTTTAGGGCTTCTATGACTAATTGATTATGACAATTGGAGCCTTTTTCTTGTCATTGTACCCTTCGTTGACACACTAGTGACAAAGTGGTCTGTAGTCATTGAATCCCTGTCACATTTCCCCTTCTGTGACTAATAGACCCAATTGTCATTAATCCTATGACAAATGCATGCTTGTCATTGGTCTATATGACAATGATATTTGTCATAATACATTAGATAAGATGTTGACAAGTGTCTACTGTATGACATGGCATATGACATGGCATGTGGAGTATGACAAACATAATTGTCAGAAAAATGAATTTGGCCCATTTATAACATGGGCTGGTTTTACGATTATAATTGAAACAAGCCTAAGTAGCTTATGGGCCAGCCACCCAATTTAGGCCCATTTCTCAACAGCCTTTTTTTTTTTTCCATGTAAGCCCAGTAGTATACTTCAGCCCATTTCATCAGATAATTAACAAAAATAATTAGACATCCAAACAGATCATTTCCTCTAAAATTAATGGTTCATACAACGATACAATAGTTCTAAACATTCACCATCCACTTCCACACAAATAAATCACAAGAAGCAGATCACCAGGTCACTAATCAGTAATTCCAAGCATACATCCATCAAAATAATTCTAGTCAAGCCAACAGCACCATGGCAGCAACATCATGGCAGCTTTCAGTCATCGGTTCACCAACTGCAGCAACCACTCAACTTATGGTTTCAGCCATGGCAACAATAGCATACATAAGTTTTTATCATCAAGAGATCACTAACAGAACAGCCACACTCCAGTCCAGTCACACCAAAAGTCATGGTGTCACGACTCCAGTCAATCACACCAAATTTCATTCACAAGTCACCAAATTGAGTCCAACAGCCTGCAAAAAATAGTGTGTCAGAAATTAACATTAGTAAGAAAAAAAAAAAACACAAGATCAACAATATACTAGTCCCTAGGAGCAGCAGCCTTTCAGAAATTATATTTGATTTGACATCCAGTCTCATTTGTCCTGGCACTATAGAAAGTCATTGCAGGAGAGATTTTGATTCCAAACACTAGCTAAGTTCCTTTAATTACTGATATGGGCAGTCCGTCATTACAGATTATGACATACAAATAAATTAAGGAGCAATGTTGTCTACAAATAAACCAATGATATTGCAGTTCAGGCTAAAATGATAGTAAAACTGTACAAATATATTCCAGCAACCAAACTAATAGTTGAAAACCTGACTGGAACATAGCATTATTTGTGTGGCAAACTGACTGGAATAGTGCAGTAGGAAACCTGAAGGACCAAGAACTATGCAGAGCAACAGAGCACATTCACAGAAGCTTGAAAACACATCACCAGCTCACATATCTCAATTAAAGAGTTTACATAACTAAGTTCAGCCCATAATTTGGATGGCCAACAAATTCATCAGCTTGAAAGGCACATTACAATGTATAAAGTGCTCGACTCAACTAGCAGAATTCACTGGTAACCACTATTGGCATAAACCATACCTTGTGTTTTGGGTTGGACCACATGTCTACCAATTTTCTCCATTGTTCATCAGTCATAGATGAAACTGGTGATGTAGTCCTAACTTGATTCGCCGGCACCCCATCAAAGTATTTCTTCTTGAGCCTATATCTCATTTGGCGTGTTCCACCCTTTAGCAGGTCAGCACACGTAGAAGTTACATCATTCTCCTTTTCACCAGTCAAGCTTAAGTTTATCTATACATTGAATAGCATAACATTAGTATTTAAAATGCAAAGGACAGAATTAGCGTATAATGAACTAGTTGAACAGTGTCTTTACAGATAGTTTGCCAATGAAGTTGTTCAATTGATCCTTGAATTGGCCTTTGTCCTTCTTGTATTCTTTCCAACTTGTAAGTATGGGTACATGCTGCCTGAGTATGATCCCACCCTCAGAAGCCAACATTGCAGACTGCATAGGTGCCTCGGGCCTTCTTTTCCCTTCCTCTATAACAACTGGTATCTTAGTCCCTAAACCTCTAGTTATGCTATCTAGTTCTATGCCCATACTCACTCCCCGACGCTCCACTTGTGTACTTGCAGTTAGGGTGCCTAAATAATGCATTTCAAAGACAATCAATAATAAGATTCATGTGACTATTATGAATGAATCATATAAAATAAATGGACATTGAAATAAATATTTGAAGCACTTGCCTTCTTCAGTAATGTCCGCCATCCCTTCATCATTTTGGATAGAAGTAGAATCTAGTACTGGTGGTGGCATCTCTGTTTTCTCTGACTAGGCTTAGGGCAGCTGCTTCTTTTTTTCTCTAACTAGGCTTAGGGCAGCTGCTTCTTTTCTCTCATGACACTCTGCCTGGTGCACCTTTTTGTTCCAAATTGGTAGGTGCCACGACCCTCTTGGATGATGTTCCTATTGCAGCAATAGGTGCCACAGCCTTACAAAGAAAAACAGAGACATGACACCATAAGATACTGAGCGATTTCCACTTCAAAGGTACTTACAAATATCACTCAAAAAATGGCTAACATGTTGTGTAGTAGAAGAGTTGGTACCTCAAGTTCAGTGCTTTCACTAAGCTGGTCATTTTTCTTCCTGTTTTTACTTGATTTCTTCATATGTGCCTGCCTACAGATTTGTGCTAGTCTCATGATTCCCATCTGTTGCATCCTCTGATTGAGCCTCATGATATTCTTAGCCCTATCCTTCTCAATATCAGTTAATGGTGGTTCTGCATATACATCAATACATTGAAATCAGTGACAGACGTACACTAGATTTCCCAATTGTCTATCGAGAGTTAGACTACAAAGGAAAAAGGCACTGTGTTTCAGAGCAACTGGAAAAAAAAAAAGGCACTGTATTTCAGAGCATTTGGGGAAAAAAAAGGCACTATTTCAGAACATTCAGTAGAAACATCATCTGAGACAAAACGAATAAAATTGCTCCTTATATTCATATACTATATATGCCACCAGCCACCATGATTATCCGGTACTACATCTAGGTGAAAACAATAAAATTCTGCTACCCCCCATCACTATTAGAACTTAGAAAATAGGAGGCGCTTGTGGCCTCAATCGAATCGACTACTGGCAAGTAGCGCCACTGTTGTCTACATTCAGAGGAGATCAGCAGGACGCATTGCAGCAACGGGCCAACAACTACTCGCCTCCATTCCAACTCACACATGGCCATGGAACGGAACGGACTGGAGGCAAAGCCGTATCCGATGGGCCACAGCAGGATGCATTGGCCGCCGTCCCCGTCTCCTCACGCCAGCTCCTCCGCGCGCCACGCATCTGGGGAACCCCGTCCCGGCTTCGCCGCCGTAGGGCCCTGGTGCTCGCGGATCTGGGGAACCCCGTAACCCTAAGGACCAATAGCCAAGAATTACCTGGGACTGCCTCCATTGATGGTCTTCCCCTCTTCTTCCCCGGTGGCATTTTCCTTCTGGTTGGAGCAGCAACAGGTAGGAGGGAGGGAGTGGACCGTATCAGGGGAGTGGCGGCAGGCTGGTGAGAGTGAAGCAAAATTTGGGAACGGGGAGGGATTCTAGGGTTAGCTTTGTATATATGTGTGCGGCGCACCGGTCGGCTTTGTGCGAAAATGCCCTCGCTTGGGCTGAGCGGCAGCATAGCTTGTTGGGGTAGAACTGTCTTTCTCCATCAAAATCAGTGGCGGGGGCGGGTTCAGCTCAAGCGGTTTGGCGGGATGATGAAAAATTGACTAAATTTAATTTTTTTTTTTTTGTTTGCCATTTCATTATATTAAGTATTCTTTTTCGGGCCATTGCACGATATTAAGTACTAAATTTTATTTTTCTAAAACGATGCAGAATTGATCAAAATAAATTTTGTAGATCTTAAAAAGTTATGAAACTTTGATGTTTACTGACTTTTAAATTTAAATTAATTTAATGCTTCAAAATCAATCATTCATCGCATAATTAAGTCACATGGAAATTCAATTAAACTGAGAGAATTACCAAATCATTTCAGAAAAATCTCAAACTTGACGGTTTGCTTCACACATGGCATCTACGCAAAGCCTAAGAAAAAGTTTTTAAACCAATACGACACTAGAATGCATATTGATCTCGGAACCCGTAAGAACCCACGTGTGTAGACATGGTTCGATGAAATACTTTATATACCTTTGTGAAGTATGTTTCGTCTGCCTATGTCGAAATGGTTTGAAAATTTTTTGGTAGTCATCTACACACAAAAAAAATGGTCCCACACAAGATCTTAGATTTTTTTGATAAATATTTTTATTATTATATTTTTTATCGGTGTTGCGTGAGACAAAATATTTTGAATTATAGATCGAAAAATACTAGAGTTCTATAGCAACCTCCATAGAAATTTGTCTCCTATGGCACAAGAGACCTTGTGCCAAAGTTTGGCACAATTCCGGATCTTTATGGGGGTAGACTCGGTTCAACGTATAATTATCGGGTGAACTTGCGCCGAAAATTCAATTAATCCGGAAAAAGTACCAAAGCAATTTTAAAAAAATCTCAAACTTGGTGGTTGCTTCACACATGGCATCTGCAAGCCTGAGAAAAAAGTTTAAGACCAATACAACACTAGAAAGCACATGGACCTCGTAATCCGTAAGAACCCACGTGTATATACACAGTTCAATGAAAGGCTCCATATACTTTTGTGAAGCATGCTCGATCCGCCTATGTCAAAATGGTTTGAATTTTTTTTGATAGTCATCTACACCTAAAAAATGGTCCCACACAAGATCTTAGGTTTTTTTTATGATTCTTTTTTATTATTATATTTTTTTATCGGTATTGTGTGAGACAAAATATTTTGAACTATAGATCGAAAACATTAGAGTTCTAAGCGACCTCCACAAAAATTTGTCTCCTAAATCACAAGAGACCTTGTGCGAAAGTTTGGCACAATTTTAGATTTTTGTGGGTTGATTCAGTTCAACATATAATTATCGGGTGAAATCGCGCTAAAATTTAATTAAACGGAAAATAATATCAAATTAATTCAGAAAAATCTCAAATTTAGTGGTTGCTTCACACATGGCATCTACAAGCCTGAGAAAAAGTTTAAGACCAATATGACACTAGAAAGCGGCGCAGACGCTCGATGATAAGACAAGTCGAGAGATTGATGACGAGCGCAGTAGTGGCGCAGGGCACGGTTGCCCAGTTGCGAGAGAGCTTTTAATGTGCTACAAAAATCATTCAAGGTTTTAATGATTTGAGCCTTAGAGTGTCCTAACAAAAGCTCTCTCTAAATAAAAAATAGGGATGAAAAATACAAGACGTGTGTACATAAATCCTCATTCATTTGAAAAAAACTCGTGACAGATTCATTAGCTTGTAAGACACAGAGTTTACATTTCACAGCTAACATTGAGCTTACATCTCACCATGTAACAAACAAGGCAAAAAATGGCAAAGATATTCCAACAACTTGGAGTTTACATATCAGAGCTAATACTGAGTTTACGAAGCTGATCAACTAGGGACTTTGGTACACTAAAACCGTCTTCTTCGTTGACTGGTTGTTCGTCAACCGAAGATCCTTCCATGGTTTCAACTCGAGAGATTTCCTGGTCATCATCTTGGTATGTCGTTAACTCCTCCCTCTTGGTTGGCTATCATTTGCTTTTTTCATCTACATTCCACAAGTGCCGATGAGAAAATTTTTGAACAACTTTCCAGGGTACGCCATGCTTGTTATCATCCAAATAAAAAACCTTTGTTGCCTGTGTGGCAAGAATATAAGCATCATCCTTGTACCAACAACTGCCATGGTGGATGCTTTTGAAATATCCATCATTCTTCATCCTGGACTTCTTGCTACAGGTATCAAACCAATCACACTTGAATAACACCACTGTCCTTTCATAGTCAACATCAGAGTTGTAGTGCAACTATACAAATGAAACAGCCAGCACAGTGCCCTGCACTTAAATAATGACTCACATGCTTCTTAAACCATCCTGGAAATTCCTTAGCAAGGTTCCCCTCAACATCACAGTGGCCAGCCATCTCATTCTTGCAAATCCTGCAAACAGGTGCACAATTTCCATGTCAGCTAAAATTCCCATGTGACAGCATAGGACTGACACGTTAAAAACCATTTGGCCATGCTAAACCTGGTTGGATTTAGCTAGGAGCATAGAAGTGACATATTAAAAAAAAAAAACATCTGTTTACTACACTGTCAGGTTGTGTAAAATTAATTATCTATGATATTGGCTAGCTGTAGCTGGTTGCAAAATTAATTATCTATGATTTTGGCTAGCTGTAGCTGGTTGCAAACAAATTATCAAACATATGATAGACAATTAAAAACAGGTGTATTATTGAAGGACATACTCTATATATTTCTCGACCTCCTTAGTATTGTTGAGGACATACCAAACCATCCTGCCATACTCCTTCTCGTCAAATGTAAGCCTCGGTACAATTCATCCAAGTTCTGTCCATCTGTGACATTAAAATAAGAGAAGCATCAAATTAATAACTGATCATTGCCCAGACTGCTATTTTCCTATTCGCATCTTTAAGAATCCTTTAATCCTGGCGAAGTTACATTAAGTTGGTACTGAACATTTACAATATACAGATTCAGCCGGCTCCAACGGAATTTTGTTTACCAGCAACACATCAAACAGGGCATTGCTTAATGCTTCACACGCTATATTGAATATTATAGGTGTGCCAAAACTCTTTCACAAAAATATTTGAGGTTCCTTCAGCTATTAATTGATTTCAATTTTATAGCAGATCTGTACCTATAAAAAAGGGGAGGCTGCTCCTCATTGTAAAAACTTGCTACTCTACAAACCACCTTGCCGAGGTCAATGGGTATACATTCTTCCTCAATTTATTATATTGCTCATCCACTTCAAAAATATTACTAATTGCTTCTGTTTTCCCAGTTTTTCCTGTGATTATGAGGCCGACATTTCCATGTCTTATGAACGTGAGTTGATCTTAGGATTTCAATACGACCATAGCATATACATTGACACCTGCCTATGAAATAATTTTGCCATCAACATTTAATTATTAGTAGCTCCTAAAACTGAAATTGTGTATTCCAGCCTGCATTCTACCCCGTGCGAAGCACGGGGCAGCAGCTAGTTTCTATATATAGTTTTAGTTCGAAATTTAAAACCCGAAAATTAGTTCTTCTCATATGTACCTTTCCTAATCGAGATGATGGGGGCAGTCGGCGCAGTCTGGTCGATCTCACTGGCCGTCGGCAGAGATCCAAGCTGCCCTGGGGCCTTCCTAGTAGGGGCTTGGGATCCAGCCGGGGCATCGTGCTCCAGCAGCAGCGTGGGGCAAATTGCGGCGGCGTCGGGACGGGGAAAGGGCGGCGGCAGCGGCGTTGGGTCGGGGAACGGGTGGCGGTGGCGGTGGCGGCGGCGGCGGCGTCGAGTCCAGATGAGATGGGGAAAAGTTACGGTATTTTGCTGGATGTGTCGGGCTTTTCTAAGAAAAGAATTCAGACGTGATGTAAAGCGTATAACTTTAAAGTATTAAAGTTTAAACTCGAATGCATGAGTAGCTCAATGGTTTGTCTGGTAGCTGTTAAGTTTAAAGGCGTGGGTTCGATCCCAGCTCTATGCAAAGAGTGACTTTATTTTTTGTCCACCTAGACATGTTTACTTTTTTTTCCCGCTAGACATGTTTACGTGGCTGTGTCATGTTATAAACAAAAAAAAAAAAATAAAGAGTGACTTCTTTTTTTTTGTCCACCTAGACATGTTTACTTTTTTTTTTCCACCTAGACATATTTACGTGGCTGTGTCAAGTAAACAAAAATAAAAATAAATTATGACAATTATATTTTATCACTTTGTCATGAACTATTGTCACAAAGAATGGGAGAAGCACAAGATGACATTTGTTTATGACTAAATTGCAACATAGTCACAAACGCTTGTCACCCAAAGAAAAATTATCATAATCACATCACTATTATGACTAAAATGTGATTTGTCATATGAACTTTGTCATAGAAAGCCAAATTTCTTGTAGTGCAATTTTTATTTGAGATTACACAAGACAACGAGGACGCTCAACACGCACGCGTACACTCACCCCTATGAACACACGCACGCAAATCCTACCCCTATGTGCACCTTCAAGGACCGAAATGGCAAATCTTGAAGTTCACGAAGTCACCACCGGGCGTCTCATTTGTTGACGGGAACGTCGCCTACCACTTAATGGATAGCGACGGAAAATCTTGAAATAAATCCGGGATAATGTGTCGCACCGAGGATTTGAACCCCGAGTGGGAGACCCCCCGCAAACCAATGGCCTTAAGAGCATCATTAACTGTCTTTCTTAAATTCACTCTTTAAATCCGTGCAGGGAGTCATCTTAGTACAACTTATCTATTCATACTCGAACAAATAACTCACTATATCTTGTCTAACACTCTGGACAGTCGGCTCCACTTTTTTGTTTTTTTTTTTATTTTTAGGGGCTGAGAGAATACACTTTCTCATCTTTGGAGAACGAGAAACAAGAAATAAAGGATGTAATTATTTGGAGATCTAATTGAATAAATTAATTCAGTATTTTTGTCACCAAAATCTTTATCACTATCAATACCTCATGAAATTGCTCTAATAAGTGTTACGCTAGCCGGTTGCCTCTAGCTAATCTATACCTACTAATAAAACGAGAAAATTTCAGGCGCCCAACCCATGCCTCTCCATAACAAACTCGTGAATGTGTTTCTATTTATTGGACGAGAACTGAGAAGCCGTAAAGAACGAGATAGGAATTCTATCTCTGTACTGAGTTTATATACCTAAATTAGACTTACCTTCTACTTCTATCAGAAATTGAATTCCAACTCTATCTTGTAGACTTGGAGTCCAGCTTGCACACGTGCATGGCCATGCCGCTGGCATTAACTCCGTATGAAATTTGTATTGACGATGATTAATAAAGAATCCAATTACAATACGTATTGGGTATTACTCTATGTATCCCGTACGAATATAGACTCACGATTCATACTCATACAAGTTAGAACATCTCGAAGTTCAATTTCAATGCGTGTTGACTCACGTGGCAACGCACAAGCATATTTGCTAGTGAGTCAAAGTAGGACGGAGCTTATGTGCGGCGTTCATATCAATAATATTGGGACCAACAAGGCCCAAAGAATAATCCGGTTTCTTACTCTAGTTCAGAACATTGGTCCGTTGGCTAGGTTACTTGGACGAGAACATCGTTTCCTGGTTTAGAGTGTTGGCACATCGCAGCGCTCAGCTCGCGCTTCCTGCTCCAGCAGACATGGTGCAAGCAATTGCTGCCTCTCTTCCTATAGCGCCGCGTCTGCTTCATGGTGGCGAGCGCTGCTCCGGAGGCAAGGGCGGGGGCATGTATCCTTCAAACCACACATCAAAAATATATTTTTGCTCACCTCCCTAAGACAAGGATTGCAATTAACTAAAATATGCAACAAATATTTAGACAGATAGGTATCACATTTTTATATATCATTCAATTCAAACAGTTCACACATGTGACTATCCCAAAAGGTAGATTATTCGGACTTCACAAAGGTGGATTACTCCGATTTCACAAATGTACAAGTCTCACACATTTGATTGTCCTAAAAAGTAGGAAAGGTGGATTACTCCGACTTTGTTGAAATTGTGGTTTTATGAGTATGGAGGAAACCTCCGCCTGGCCAGTGCCCCAAGCAAACACTAGTAAAATTGGCTAAGTACGGGAGAGTGCAATAGTGTACTTAGTGTGTCGTAAATGTATTCACCCACCATTATATTAGAGTCAATGCTCTTTATTTATAATCATCGATTACAACCACGTTTCAATTACAATTTTGACCCACTATTATTCCTCAGATATCCTTTCTCCTCTAAGGGACCCTACAGGGGCATCATAGTCTTCTCTTCTAGGTTACCACCTTAGCCTTCTGGGCTATTGTCCGGCCCATGTAGGGCTTGACCCGCTAAGAAGGGTCATGCCGCTCCATCTTTCCTTGGCGTCGTCTCCGTTCTGCCTCCTCGGTTCGCATCCTCGGGTAGTGTACTGGGTTCCCCAAGACCTCCGCCTAGTGTTGCCCCTATCGAGACTTCCGCAGGGGTAACATCTCGGGTTCCCTTGAGACCTCCGCCCAACGTAGTCTTCATCATAGAGACCTCCGCAAGGTCTTCTCTGTAAGAGGAGATGACAGAGGTTTATGTGGAGATGTTATCACTACTCTTGGGACTGAAGTGTTGCTGCCTTCCTTGCAAAAAGTATCTCAGCGCATGGTTACCTTACAATCACTATGCGATTTTAGTTACCTCCACTCACTATTGGGGACTATATCCCAATAGACTTCACAAACATAAGTCTCAAAGTGGTGTTCTTCCACTACACTATCCTAAAGGGGAGCACAAGACTCTGTCAAAATGGACACCTTACTGTGATCCAACAAAATCACGGAGCCAGAGCCTAAGTAGGGTTTACTTGCGATGCAGGCCAAAAGTTCCTCACTGTTGCAGGATCGGCTTTCATATTAGAAAGTCTGCATAAAAATATTAATGTCAGCCAAATCACATATAATCTATATATACACACTCTACAAAATTATATTATTACGAAATGTTTACTCACATGTCAACCAAGTCATTAAAAGATTGACCAAGTTGCAATGTTCTTACCAACCCCTCAATCACAATTGTCAGTAGAAAAAAGAAAACATTATCCAATGCGCCCTCAGCCACCGAGAGTGCGAGTAAATTTCATAAGTGTATAACAAATTGTCATACAAAGTTTATACTTTCTCTGTTCTAGAAACATGCAAGTATAGGTTCCATGTCGTTGAAAGTAATGTATGTTTGACCAAATTTCTACTAGATACTATTCAAATTTATGGCTTCAAATTAATTTATTAAAATAATACATTTCATAACGAATCTAATGATATTTATTTGATAACATAAATATTGATAGTTATTTTATCTATAATTAATCAAACTTGAAATACTAAACCATGGCACCGTGCTTCAATTGCATGTTTTCTTTCGAACGGAAAGAGTATTAGAGTGACACTAACGTGAGGTGGGTGTGTTTCATAATTTCAACCAAATCTAAAACCGTGTCTTAACCCAGATTTATACCTATAGATCAACCCTTGAGGAGTATTTTTGGCTGCGTATCTATAAGTGACATAAAACAATGATGTTGAATCCACTACTAAAGCCCAGTTATGATATCCAACACTATTGTTAACTAACCAGTTATCCAAATCAGTATTCTCACTGGTTGTTAGTCAATTGAGAACTAATTCCACTAATCCATATAGTTTGTACTTCTCACAATAAAATGATCAAACTGGGGTGGCAGACCAAAAAAGAACACAAAAAGCTTATTGCGCCTGAGAGCGGTGGTTGAAGTACTCAAGTGCTAGAAATGAATTGGAGATATTGGGTTGTCAACAAGTGTGTTAGGGCATGGGCCCAGTTGTAGGCGGAGATGTTTCTAAACCTTGTAAAGTTTTGAGATTAACTTTGTACTGAGGCATTCCTTACAGGACTGAGTGCAGATTTTTTGTTAGCAAGTGGAGACGACATCTCCGCCAGAACCTTCGCTTGTCTCGCGTCACCACATCTTAGCCTAAAGGTGCGGTAGAGGTCTTCGGGAGAGGACCAGAGGCAGGCGGAGGTATCCTGGGAACGCTTGATGGCGTTCAAGGAGGAGAGCACCGGGAAAGGAGCGGAGATGATGGGCGAAGAAGGAGGTCCAACACGGCTCTCCTTAGCGAGCCGAGCCCTAAATGGGCCGAACAGCAAACCCAAGAGCTAAGGCGGTAACCAAGAGAGAATGGCGATTGTACCCTTACCGGATTGCACAGAGGATACATAATATCCTTAGAATATTCAGAGGGTCGTTTTGTAATAGTACACTATTAGTGATTGAGGGCTATAAATAAGGAGCATGGACTCTGAACTCATTAATATATGATACTTTTGAGTTACCCAAGTTTCCTGACTTAGTCATTTAGCCACATTTCCCCACTCAGAGCACCGCCCGAGCGGATTTGTTCCTACCGCTGGACCACTGTTTCAACAAAGTGCTCAAAACCGGAGATATTGGGTTGTTATTCTGATCTCTACCAAAAGATAATGCAATCGCGTGTAGGGCAGCTAATTCTCCTTCTATATCATTGTATAAATCTGGCTAAATTGTTGAATCAATCAAGATATATCCGTCGCGAGACATTAGGACATCATGGATTGTAAAACGACCAACCTATCTCACTCCCTCAGTGAGATGTCGAATCAATCAACACATGTGCCAATAGACCATTAAACATATTGTTTGAGAAGGATAGACTAAGAAAGATAGTATGTAAGTCTATAAGTATAAAGTTATATGGCGAACTTGAATAATTGGTTCATCCAATGAGATTATTGTATTAATTAGAACACTGCCATCCAACATTCTACCCATCAGCCAAACAAACAAGATCAGTCACTGTACAATCATTGGTGAGTGGTGAAGTCCGAATTTTTTTTTTCACAGAAATGAATAGTAACCTACAAAAGTAATAAACAAAACTTGTAAATAAAACAATAGACACAAAGACATCAACATCTATTAGAATACAAAGATTCTAGAATGTAATCTCCTATATAAACTCATGATCAATCAATGTTTTTATCGAGCAAAGGCGAGCAGAAACACGCTTTGTAGGAACAACTTTTTTTTGGACTTATGGTAGAAGTATCCGCAAGTCATTTCTTAGTTTCTTGATTCGAGCTGTTGTTTTATTTGAGGTGCATCGTCTGCCCTTGCCACTCGTGGAAGTCGTAACGAACCTATATGCCGTGTTGGAATGACGATCTTACCGAGCAAGTTAGATTTGCTTCTAGACATGGCCGGAACTGTTCAGGGTCTCGAGGAACGAAGATAAAGTTCGGCAAAAACTCAAGACATACTCGGAAGGTGTTTCAACCTCCGCCAAACAAAATGTATCACAACTACTCGTAGATCATGCTAACTTTAGGTAGGAATTTGAGTTTGGATGGGATCAGGATGGGACAAATTTTGCAATTCTACACAAATAACTCAATTCTTTGCACAAGTCAAAAATGAGTTTATTTGCATCGCCCAAATACTAGGCTCATGTTGGACTGCCGCCATTTGGGCGTGTTTGTTTCACCGCGACACACAAGTTGGTCGTTCATTTGAGATCGTTTATTTGAAATATAACTCGTTAGTTTTTTAGCTTAATGGAACTCGTTAGATGGAAGGCTTAATATGCGCAATGTACCCGGTGTTGGCTAGTCCATCAAGCATTTGTTTGTTTGCCTATGGTGGGCTCTTTTACTCCCACATGGCCCAAGCTACAACATTTTTTTTGCAAACAAAGTCTATTTTCATTTCCTATGCCAAAAATCGTTAGTGGCGGGCATCCGCACGGCGGACGCATAAATGAATGTTGGGTCACCGAATGATGACGGCCCATGGTAGGGCTCCCACACCCATTCGGTTCAGATTGGGAATTTCAATCCCTAATTGATTCCGCGATTCCTCATTCGCCAACCTCCGTCTCTCGCTCGCCTCGCTCTCTTTGCTCGTGGTCGCCTCAGGGGATGTCGCCCGCCGACGGACACTCTCGCCACCGGATTCGTCGTGGCCTCATCGCCCTGGCTGCTCCATGCCCTCATCGCGCTACTATCGTGTCGTGCCTCATCGTCTTTGAAATCTCATGTTTGGTTTTGGAAATTGATGACACTCTATTATGCTAATCCTCTACTCTAAGTGTGATTAAGAGATAGGATTGCATGGATGACGTGGAGCAAAATGATCATGGACATGGACGATGATGATGGACATGATGGATCATCGAGCTCACGTATTGGAAAAGAAAGGACCCGGAGATCAAGGCAAAGGTATAACTTGATAGGGTTTGCTTTCGGTGATCAAGACACTATAGAGAGTGCGATCACGTTTTGGATAGATAGCCGACTATCAAGAGGGAATGCCATGACTAATCTGACAAAGGAGTGCCTCTAGGTTCATGTTGACATGCATATGCATTTAGAATCTAGTGCACTAACTTCGCTCTTGCCAAATCATTTGCGAAATGCTAACACATGTGATATTGAGATCATCTTCGACGTGTTGGCAACTTGAGGCAAGTGGCGAAGCTTGTATTGGAGCAAAGGCGACAACAAAATGACGAATCGCAGCAGAACTAGTGACCGGACTTTGCGGCCGGACCGAGCTTGACCGGAGCGTCGGCGGTCGGGCTAGGGTCCGGTCGATTCCAGTAAGGTCTGGAATCGGGCCCTCACCGACTGGAGCGATCAATCACTTTGACCTCGGCTCGCTCGCCTGTCGGGGTTGTGGGACCAGGCATTTGTCATTACCGACCGGACTACGGACCGCAAGACGTCTCGTCACCGTGGACGGAGCATCCGGTCATTTCGCAAATAGGCTGCGGTTTGGACCACAACGGCTCTATTTTTGTGATGGGGCTATATATATGTGTGTGGCCGGTTACATGAGCTCTCTCTTGCACATTTCATCATTCTAACTCTCTTGTGAGCTGAGAAAACTCCCCTCCACTTATCTCTCTTGCCTAACTTCGATCTTTGGTGAGATTGAGTGAGAATCCAAGTGCATTGCTTGTTGATTGCATCTAGAGGCACTTGTTCTTCGAAGGAGCCGCAGGATTCTTGTTTCTCTTGGGAATTTGCTCGGTTCCCTAGCGGCTTGGAGTTGTGGTGGTGTTGAGCTCGATTGGTGATTGTTCGAGGCCACACAGGTGGACTTGTGAGGGGTTGATCCTTACCCCGCGTGAGATTCGCAAAAGGAGTCACTAGTGGATTGCTCGTGGCATGTTGATCCCCTCTTGTGAGTGATTCATTGAGCTCCCACCGTGGGATTTGGCGCCAGCCATTAAGCTTGTGAATCATCAAGTGGGTGTATCGCCACAACGGGGACTAGCGTGCCGGCAAGCACGTGAACCTCGGTGAAAAATCATCGTGTCAAGTGTGCTTTGCTCGTTGGAGATTTCATTGACATCGGTGATTGGCCACAACCTCTACTCTACACCGGCGGTATTGTATCCTAGCACTTCTTTACATTACCTACATAGTTTTGCCTTGTGTAGTTGGTTAGCTTTGATAGCTTGTGTAGCTACTAGTGATATATGTAGTTAGCCTTGCTTGTTCACCTAGGAGTAAATTAGCAACCTAGCCTTTGTGTGTGATTAGAGATTCTAGAATTGCTAGGTTTGCTAGGTGGCTTGCCTAGATAGCTTGTAGCACCGCTTGTTATGCTTCGCCATCTTATTTACTAACGGTGTTGCTTTAAGTGTTGTTGAAGAAATTTTTATAGGCTATTCACCCCCTCCTCTAGCCATTAGGACCTTTCGGTCTTGCTTTGCTTCGCCCTCATCCCCACCTTCTTCGGTGCGCCCGTTGTCGCCCGCCATTGCTGCTCCACCCTCGTCGTCCTCCCTGCGGCCACCCAGCGATCCCGGCCTGTTCCTCTTCTCCAAATGGCGACCCATGGCCTCAACTCGGTGCAACGCCCTCGGCGCGAGCCGACCACCCCTGGCGACCCTCTTCCTCTTCTCCAAAGACCCACCCATGGCCTTAACTCTGGTGCGGGGATTGGTGCGACACCGGCGGTAGCTCCAAGGCGAGTGCAGATCTAACCCAAGGTGTGTGACCCCTCGCGGCACCGGGAGCCCCCAATGCCTACACATCCGGTGGCATGGTGTTCCTCCACTTCTGTTCTACTATCTCTCTTTCCCCACCCTATGTTGCGGTTGTATGTTTTAGTTGTTTCAAACATTTTAGAGGTACGTTGCGGTTGAATCATATGATCATTTGCAAAAGTAGATCGAGAAGTCTTTGCATATGTTGTAATTGTTTTCGAGAGAAATGTTGCAATAGTATGTCTCAAGTGTTTCACTTGTTTTAGAGACTTGTTTCATCTTTGTTTTCCGGGCGCAAATTGCAACGGTGTTTATCTCAGTATGTTGCATATGCTTCACACATATGTTGAATGTGTTTAATTCGATGTTTATGTATGTTTTGCAATGGTTTCAAGTGTCTTTCAAAATGGATGTTTCAAGTGTTTGAAGGGATGTTGCAAGTGTTTCAACTAGTTTTGGTCATATGTTGCAAATGTTGTTTTTGGATGTTTCAAAAGTAGATCAAGTGTGTTTTTGGTATTTTAGAATGATGTTTCAACTACCTTCGTGTGTATGTTTCAATTATTGGTTTCATTTGTTTCAAAAGTAGATCGAGGTGCATCTTCTTCTCTCACCTTTTTCTACTACATGCACTCCCCATGGTCGAGCCGAGGTCAAGGTCGAGCTCCCGCATGGCTAGGCCGGGGTCGAGCTCAAGTTCCCCATGGCTAGAGCGGGGCCTCCACCGCGTTGGAGACCGGGGGAGCCCCCATGGTCGCATGGGGGCATCGTGGCGCGGGGGGCGGCTAGTTAGGGGCGGCATCACGATGTAGGAGTGGCGGGTAGGCTGGCCATTCGTGATGTGGGCAAGAGGGGCGGGCGCGATCGCGGGCAGGGGCGACGAGGCGGGCCCCGGTGGGCCGGATAGGCACGGCGCGTCTAGACACGCTGCGTCTGTCCGGATGTCCGGGCGCTATCGTGCCCATTTCCTAAGAGTCGAGGTTCAAGGGTGTTTTGAGGCCCATGTTTGGCCGGCCTAGAAAAACAAAGAAGTGTTTGGTGGTGTTGACAATGGGTGGGGCCCGTTGGGCCGCTTATGGTTTGTCCTTGCTCACGCCGCTTGAATATGTGTGGGCTACCTATGATGTCTTTCTTATCGGTAATGCTCTACTTAGAGCGTCCTATCTAATCGGACCTTGGCGCGTCATGGGCTATCGGTCCAATTAAGCTTTTTTGACCGAACTCTAACTTGACACCCGCTCCTTCCACGGCCACACATCATCCGTCCCCACCCATCACCCACCCACCCACCCTCTCTCTCTCATTCGTATCCCCTTCGTCAATCTCGAGCCCCGGTTGCCAAAGATCTCCACCTTCCCGACGGGGGGTGCGGCGGCGGCGAGCACCTTCACCTTCCCGGCGGGTGCGGCGGCGGCGGCGAGCACCTTCACCTATCCCGGCGGGTGCGGCGGCGGCGAGCGCTCCACCACCCCAACGGGTGGAGCAATAGCAGTGGTGGGAGCGCCTCCAAGCATAGCACTTGCGGTGGCGCCGACGAGGGCCTCCACCGGCAGGGCAAAGCGGCGGCGGTCGGCGGCTTCGGCGATGGATCCGGCGACCACCTCCATCTCTCCGTGGGCTAGATCCGGCGTTGGCCTCTCTCCGGTGGTGGATCCATGAGGGCTCCACGTGCACTGAGGCTGTGATCGTGCCTCAACGGGTGTAGGCTGGCGGATCGATCGATCTTGTGGGGAGGTGCCCTCTAGTGATAGATCCGGTGTGGTGGAGCCCTCCGACGGCGGATCGAGAAGCCGGCAGCGGCATCGGGCATCCCGGATGCGGGCCTCGGCCCTCCTCCTCTTTGTTTCGGGTTGTTTCAACATACGGTTTTCGTTGTTTCAACATACGGTTTTGTGTTGTTGGATTAGCATTTCGGAATGTTGCGGCTTCGACAAGGTGGTTTGTGAAAGGGATCCGGTTCTAAGCCTCGCTCCTCCTCGAACCGCATGCGAGCCCTCCCACCTGTTCGTTTCTGGACGGACCCCCTGCTCCTCCTCCTTTTCCTCCCCCTCCTCTTTGTCAAGATGGCTAGTTTGTCTCCCTATTGTTTCATCGGATCAATGTAATTTAATTTAATTATGTTGCAAGTACCTTTATTTTTATGTTGCAATTACTTGAATCAATTGTTGCATCTCAAACTGTGCTTATGAAACATGAAGATTTCCCCCTTTGTTACATCTCGTAAATGGTCTATTGAAACATCGATTGTAACTTCTTTGTTACAAGTATATGAATTGTATGTTTCTAGTAGGCGACTTAGTTGTTACATCTCAAAATGTGGTCATGAAACATGAATATTTCCCTAATGTTACATCCGGAAGTGATAACTACTTAAAAGAAGAGGTTATATAGGACCGCAACCGGATTTGTGAGCTTGAATGGAAGTAGTTGCAATTGCAACATCATTTTGAAGTAGTTTACACACGTAAAATATATTACTTGCAACAGGCAACTATGACTAGTTAAACATGTCATAAGAAGCATTGAAACATCCTATAGGACTAGTTGCAGCAGTTCAAATAATACAAGTTCAACACGGTCCAGCACACGCTGTCATAAGATATGAGTGTTCGCATAAAGCATAGATATATAAGATGGGCAACAAATTTTCGTTATATGTGCTTGTTTCATAACTCTTCTTTTCCATATTTACAAATTTTGTTCATTAGGTGTCAGTAAACTCTGTTCTATCAAATGAGCCATACTGAGTTAGTGTTACTTTAATCAATTCTACAAGTACTTATTTCTAAGTGATGCTTCTATACAACATTTTCTTTAATTAAATTTGCATGTTTCAGACCCATTGATATTTTTTGTTTAGTAGTTCTTTCCCATTGTTGCAATTTTTTTCTCTCTCTCCAATTTATGCACTTAAGAAGCGTCTTTTTATTACCACGTTGCACCCGCCTTACCAATATGTTTCTTTTAGATTATGTTATATGTTTCATTCTCTATTAGACTAAGCTATTAAGTTCTTGTATTTGTTTTCTTTAGGCCACCTTTTGTTTGCATGTATACTTTCACTGATCCTCCCTCATACACCAGTTTACTAGTTTTAAGCAATATGATCTAAGTACTGGCGTCTGGACTCCAGCCAGCCGTGGATACGTTTTCAAAAGACCACCACCGAGCCCCCATACACTAATCCATCATATCTTTACTTCCTGCAACTACGATTTTTGGTAAGTCGTCTAGGTCTAGCCCTCGACTCTGTCTGCAGAATACTATGAACAGGTTGACAAGTGTGAATCCTTGTCTCTGCCTGCAGGAATAAAGGATCAATGGATTCCTGTGGATTTGAAACACAGCCTACGTAGTTGGTGAAGCAAGATCCATGGTATGAGTAAGTTTGTGTTCGTGTCAATTTCCCTCACTCTTCATATATTCAATTGTCTTTTACTTGTTGTTATTGTTACACTATTCAGGCATAGCGTACAGTTTGGTTCTAAACTAAGTTAACACTATTAGTTGCAAGTGTTGTTAGGCATTGTTTCGTTTTGATATATATAACTGTAACAAAAATTGTGATCTATATCACATAGCAGTAATATTGGCTTAAGATGTTAAAGCAGTTTATTAGAAGCTTTGGCTGTTCTATTGTATTTCAGCATTACTAAGATTGGTTTATGTTTCATGTTTATGCTGGTATTCATGTCAGTTACAACCTGGCATTATATGTATAGTTTTGTTTTGTTGAGGGATTCAGAGACATACTTCTGTATTTAGCTTTGTTATTTGCCAGATGTATAACTATTGTGCACTTTAAACATAAAAACTATAAAGGTAAAGTCAGGTATACAATATCTGTCAGATCTAGTCAGTTGTATGATATCCTTTTTTTATTAATGACATAATTAACCGTTGTGGAAGATTTTCAATAATTGAACTATTCATATCAAAATACATTTATTTTGATTTAACATATGTGTGTTTCTTCCATTTTTTGAACATCGTTATTGGTTTTGTTTGTATATTGGCCGTTTCTAACATTCATCTCATCCCTGTTTCTAGGCTTGATGATATGTTGCTGCTGCTGATTTTCTGAGGCCTTTGCTTCAGAATGTCTAGCTAGAAGAGGAGCAAATAAATCGTGCATTTTCTGTTGAGGTGGGTGGCTCAATGGTTATTGCAACCTCTGTTGCTCCATCTTTGTTAGTATGGTAGTGTAGGTGTTTTCATTTGAGTTGTCAGCAGCACAAGTATTTCCGTTAAAGTGGTTGTGTATCTTGACATTAGGATTATATACTAAATAAATTATCAAAATTACCTCTTACTGGCTAGATTATTCAAGAATATATATTGGCTAATAGCTCCTTCCCTGTCCTGCATCATTGCATCGTCCCGTCCCAGTTGATCCCTCCACTCCCTGTCCCAGTTGCTGCCTGTCCCACAAATCTTCGGCCCAGTGATTGACCCCGTGAATTCAGTTGTGGCAGGAACTGGCGGTCAGAGAACAGCACATGCTGAAAAGCTCAGATCGTTACTGACAGAAGAGGAGAGGGGGATACCATAAACATAAACTAATCTTCTGGGAAATCGGCAAATTTCACGAGTTCACACACATCTTGGAGACAAACGATTAGCTGTATAGGAGTATGTGATAGAATATGGACTTCCGATCACTGATCAATTGCACTCCTGCTGTTAAGTGTTAACTGTTCAGTATTTTCAGTAGCCAATTAGCTGCTGCAGTTAGCAACTGATCAGTATTTTCAGTAGCCCATCAGTAGCATGCTGTTAACTGATAACCGATTCAATTTTCAGACGCCATCATCCTGCCGCTCAGCATAGTGTATGTGTGCAACAAACATAACACTGTCAAATTCCACTCAATGGCTCTAGGTAAGGTAATGGAAGTATGATCCGCAAGTATGAAATACTTTCTGCATATATGCATCGAATCAGGAGTATCAACAACGAGTAATCATAGAAGCATATGATGCAAATTAACACTCAACAGCTCAATCCTAACACAAATGCCTACCATATGTCCAAAAGAATGAATCCAGAAAAACCCATATATAAATTAAACACGGGGAGCTAAGCTGAACCCGGTGCTTTGACATGGTCAGGGACTCATCGGTTCTCACCACAAGAGCATCAGGACACCTGAGAAAGCAAGCACCAAGTAATGGGCGACGCCGGCACCGACTTGGTGCGATGAACTCTTATCTGCAGCCTTCGCCGCCACGGCCGCTGATTTCCCTGATGTTGGGCTGGGGGCGACATCAGAGGCCTTGGCGTCTGGGGGGCAGGAGCAGGTGCAGGCGCCAGCGGAGGGTCGCTCTTGAAGATTTGCATTGGCAGGAGGACCTTGTTGACCTCATACACCGCGACCGGACGGGTCGAGTACACGCTGCTGCTGATCTTGGGGTTGGACCACATCGACTTCACTTGGATGGTGCCCATGTTGTATGTGAGGTTCAGCGTGTACTGCGAGCCGGCGAAGGTGGTCACCGGGTTGAGGGTGCTCAGCTTGTCGAACTCGGCCAGGGAGTAGTACTTTGGGAACGCGTGGTACAGGAGCAGCGACTTGAGCTGGTCCTGGGTGAGGTTGGCGAATGTCGTCTTCTTGAGCGCGGGCGCGCAGAGTCTGTGGGCACAAAGATGGTGACGCCATTCTTTGTGTCGTTGGCCTGGTTCTGGAAGGTCTCGATGACATTGGTCTTCTGCAGATAGTCCAGGAAGGTGTGGAACGGGCCGGCCACACTGAGGAGATCAGCGAGGTTCACATGGTGCGGCGCAGGTGCGGGTGCGGGTGCCGGTGGAAGGGTTATGGCTGATGGAGCTGGAGGACTCTTCTGAGCAACTGCTGGTGAGGAGAGCACAATGGCTAGCACGGCCACAGTAAGAATACTGGTTTTAAACTCCATCGTAGAATCTGATTGCCTTCACTGGACTGAATCAATTCCCTGAGGTCACACAAGAACAATGCAGAATTAGACACTGAATATCTCATCATACCTTCTTCTTTTCCATACAAATCTGAAAAACAAATATACCAGGTTCTTGGTTTGCAAATTCAAAATTGACAAGCTGCAAACATAAGCAAAAATGTTGGGGGCAGTGATAGGCAAACAAGTACTGAATTCATACAGTTGCTATTTGCTAGAAGTTGCTAGTGAGCTGTGCGAGATCTAAATTGTGGTTTGGTTCCTACTCTGAAATGGCAGGGTGGTAACTCTTCTGATTCATAGATTCATATTCAGTACTTCTTTGCTAGTAGTTGTCATACACAGGAGGAATATTTAATTTCGATTTTAACTAGAGTACAACCTCAGCAGATACCATAGCGTTAAAAACCAATCGGAGGTAAAGAATAAAGCTGCTCCCATCAGAAACTGCAACACTGGTGTTCAGATCCTTGTGGTACAAATTTGATTTGAAAATTTGAAATCAGGATTAAGCACCACAGCCTGAAAGAATGAATAATTGGGTACACCTTTCTCTATCACCACGAAAGACAAATACAGGTGCCAAGAAAAGAAACAGCCACCCATGACCCGATCTGGCCGAATTGACCGGCATTATAGAACTGGTCAGATTCCACCTACCAAATCACAAGGCGCGACATAATAATCTATACTCCTAACACATGAAGTGAACAGCACCGACACCTCTACTGCAGATCTCAGCGGCACTGGAGAGCCGGAATCTGAAGGAGCAAGTAACCAGCTAGTACGAAACTGAACACCGTAGCAGAACAAAACACTCAAAATTTCAACCTGTACTAGAGTACTAGACATTTGCGTGAGCTTGAAGGAAACGGAGCACGGAGCACCAGGAAGATCTGTTGTTCCTCGGGTCAAGAACCGAGGAGCCAGATCCAAATGCAGCTCTAGCTGCAACTAGCACAGCATAGTGAGCCCAAAGCGCTTCTGATCTACTAGCAGGAAAGAAAAAAACCTTCCGAAATTGCAGCCCATGGATGCCAAGAAAGGCACCAGCTTTGAGCATTGCGGAATGGAATTCGGTTGCAGAGCGAGCGAGAGAGAGAGAGAGACGGGGCAACGGGGAGGAAGCCAGGAAGGAGAGGAGACTGACCTGAGGGGAGTGAGGCCAGCCAGAAGCCGCGCGCGCAGGACGGTGGAGGAATGGAGTGGGGAGTGTGCTACCCTATATAAAAGGTGGTGGTACGGTGTGGGGATGGATTGGATGGAGTAAAAGATAACGAGGGATCCGGCCATGGGTGGGGTGGCAGCTGGTGATGAGGAAGAAGAGGCTGGAGGTGGGGCCCACGTGACGTGCCACCTCTCTCCTCAAGCCGAGGAGGGCAGGTGCACTGCGCTGCACACTGCACGGCACTGAAAGGGAAGACCAACCAGCCAGAGCCAGGTACGACTGGACGAGCTAGCTGCCATTTCTGTCCTCGACTGAATCTGCTGTAAATCCATTTTGCTCATCATTACTGGAGCGATTAGCGTCCATAGACTGACTGCACCGGGACGGTTTTGTGGTTCCTTGATGATGCCTTGCTAGCTTTGCATGCAATGCTTGCAAGCGTGTCCGTATTCATAGAGTTTGTTCTGGTCCACCTTCAGAGAGAGAGAGATTTGTTTTGAGGAATTTCAGAATGCGATCGCCTCTGTTTATGAGAATAACAAAAGCAAAAGGAGCTGGCCGAATGTGGTGATCGAAAAGGAAAAGGAGCCGACAGCCGAGAGAGAGGTTTTGGTTCATTCATGTGATGTAGGAGTACTGACAAGTCACAAGAGCACTGTTGTGGCCTTTTCGTGGACTCTGAACAGGATTCCTTCCCTCCAGCTCTCTCAAACGGTGTCCGCCCAACACCACCAACCAACTCATTTCCAATGCTTGGAAAGTTTCAGTTAAGACTGGTAGGTTTTCCATGGGACTGACACAATCACACAACATTAGAGATCTGCTAGTTTTCCCTGCTCCGACTACTGCGCTATGTAATGGTATGATATTATATGTACTGGTTTTGAATCGAACAGAAGCTTCAGTTCAGTGGCCGTTCTTGAGAATTTTGTTACTACAGTAGCGACATGTGCAAGTCTGAAAACGGAAGCTTCGGTTTCCTGCAGGCCAGGCACATGTTTGGTGGCCCTTGCAGTGGTGCGTTGTCACCGTCACCGAGCAAATTATACAACCAAAAAATGCAGAGTGTCCTGATAATATTCACATGTTTCTTGTTCATGTTTCCCTTTTTTTTATAGTCCACGTGGCCAGTGGATGTCGCCATGTCGGTGTCTGAAACTCTGAAATCTGAATACGACGCTGCCCCTTTTGCTGAACTTGAGCTTCCACGTTCCAATAATGGGTGGCACTAATAAACCGACCGACTGAATACTAATGCGTGTATGTGTGTGTGTGTGACCGATCGATGATGTGATTACCTACGTGAGGTCGCGGCCAAACGCGATGCGACGACGGCGACGCCGTGTCGGTGCGACGAGATGAGACGAGACGGCGGTTCTCGATCGTGTCCTGGCGGGGCGGGCGGCCACTGTCAATGGGATGGACACCATCACCATCTGGAGCGAATAATTAATCATCATGGCTGTGATCATGTGTGGTAGGTACACAATCACAATGCAAGCGTCACTAATCATGAGAGGAGAGCCGAGGGGAGCTGTCAGCCTCAGTCCCAACTCCCAATTGAGCAGAGCTGCATGTGAGCAGAATCAAGTAGCGGCTGGCCGACAGGCTATCGGCCGTCCACGGGCCGACAAGGCTATTCGCGAATATTGTTTGGCATTGGCCGCAGTGCAGTTGAGACGCTTGACAGTTGCTTGTTGGCTCGTGCCACATGCATGCCACGGAGACAGGACCAGGATTACATACATACATGAATGCTTCGTGTTGGTTGGAACGCTTCAGTCTGAAGGAAACATTTTAAAGTGGAGTACTGTACTGTAAAGTGGAGTCAAGTGCTCCGCGCGTTTACTATTCCGGTTGCCATTAATCACGCTTGTGGCACAGCTGCAACTGCACTCGATAAACCCAACCTCCTTGTCTTTTTTTTTTTTTTTTTTTTTTTTTTGGCAAGCCCACTCGAAAGCTTGAACAGAACAGAATAGACCTTGGAGCAGGACCGCTCCAAGAGCAAAGCAGATCGAGCAGAGACCTAGGTTTTCGGGCCACGAAATACACTCTTTGTTAATTGTGATGTTGACCAACCGCAAGGGTTCTTGTACTACAACTAGCTATGCAAGTTGCAAACACAGCGTAGTATCAAGGGCGCAACGGGCTGTGTACAAAAAGTTGGATGGTGTTGCCTGCATTGCTCTTTTTTTTGAAGTGTACCTGCATTGCTCTTTTGTGTGTCGGTGCCAAGAAAAACGTCATCGCGTTTCCTGCCCTAACAAAACCCGTTATTATGTCATAATGTAGTTTTCCGAATGAAGGAAAATAAAAAAACAGTGGACGGAGTATCGATTCTTCAGTGAGCGGCAAAAGAAACGAAACCGAAGCGTGTGGCAAGGCAGGCAGGCTAAAATAAGCCATCACGAGTTGAGCACGGAGGCATCAATCATATCGAGGGCAATCATCGATCGTCTCCGGCGGGGGCGGGCGGGCGGGCGGCGACCCGAGAACCACCGCCGGATCGACCAGATCGGAAGGATGGAGCCTGAAATGAAAACGATCGACGCGGCTTGTCGCTCTCCGGCTGCCCATCTCTAACGTGCAATACACCGTATACGCCGACGCAGTTCGCCGTGCCCGACTGCCCGTGCACGACGCGCTGCGGCGACCGGCGATTGTGTCGTCCACCCAGCCCAGCCCAGCACCCAACTGCAGCAAAGCTTGGGCTGGGCCTTCTTGGGCCGCATCTGCAAACTTGTTTCTTTTTCACGGCACACAAACTCGTCCACTTGCACGCCCAAGTGTAGTACGTGCTTCTCCAACACCTGCCTCCGGTCCGCGTAGGTGCAGGTCGTCGTTGTCCGCGTCGGCGTCAACCGAGAGGTCGCTTTCGTCCTCCACCAAGCTTCGGACCGTGCTCCCGTCCAGGATCTCCACGCGCATTTTCGTGTCACCGTGCGAGAGGGAGCCTGTGAGCCGAGGTACTGAGAGCAGAAATCTGATGATGGGGCTTTATAGTGTTTAGTCGGATTTTTTTGTTGAGGTGGAGGAGAGAAGAGATGATGAGGCTTTTTTAGTTAGTTAAGCACATTTGAAGACGGGATCATGTGAAGGTAGAGGCCCCAAACGAGAGATGTAAGTGAGAAGGAGAAGGAAAGAGAATGAAAACATTTAGTATAAAAAAAATATTTGGAGCCAAGTAGAACACTACTTGAATTGTATACTTGACTCTTATAACTCTGGGCTTTATAGTCAAGACTTGGCTCTATTATTGTTCTTGCCTCGAGGTTGCTTTGGCTTCATTTTTTTTTTTTCACATGAAAAGGTTAGGTATTAGGTTGGGCCGTCTTTGTAGGCTTGCAGTGGAGCTGGAGGAGGGTGCGTTCGGGCCGACGGTTTTCGCCTGACGAGTTGGGTTGGGTCGAGCCAATGGGTTTTGACTTGGATAAGATGCTGTGGGCGCTACTGCTCAGGAAAAAAAAATAAGGTGTGGTGCGGCGTTCCGTGCAGACTGCAGCCAGGAGAGACCGTTGTGCCAATTGGGAATCACTTGAAACCATCTATCTAGAAAAAGTTACGCTTGAATTTCTCACATTTCAAATTCATTTTTACAAAATTCTTGGACGTAGAAACGAACAAAACCAATCATGTAGATAGCACCGACGTATATAACTTTCCAGTTCAAAACTTTTTTTTAATCGCAAAAAAAAAACTTTCTTTTTTTATTTAAATTCATTTAAGGCCCCAAATACTCATTTCAAAAATCAGATGAAGATATATTATAAGGATAATGGATATCTCATACCGTCATAACGGATCTTGTCATGATCCGGAGATAGGGCCGGGGAGGGCGGGTCCGGCGAGGAGCGCCCGCCCCCCGGGCTCAAGCCTATCGCCCGCCGATCTCCTCCCTTCCGTAGATTCTTCCGGCAACTAATCCGGAGATAAAGAAGGAAATTATGTAGGATTATCTTTTAGGCGTTTTGGTGTGCAAGAGGCTATCTCATCTATAAGGGAGACTCTTATTAGGAAATAAATAAATAGGACATGCTTGTGAAAGGTATTTCAATCTATAAGGAAACCTTTAGAGATTCTTTGAGATACAAGTCCCACAAGCGGGCTATATAAGTAAGGGGCCTGTAATCTTTTCGGGCAACAAGCAAATAAAGAATTTTTATCCCAATCTCTTGCCTCCTCCTCTCCCTCTTGTAGCGCCCCTCCCCACGCCACCGCGCCACCCGCCGCCCAGCCGCCGCCGTTGCCTAGGGCGGCGGCCTGCCGCCGCCCTCGCCACCTCCACCACCATCGCCTCCATCTCCTTCCTCCCTCTCCCAATTCCAATCCACGTGTCAATTCCGGTCCAATTTAGCCGAATCGATGCATACATATGAATCATGGGTGGAGTGGTTCGGGAGATACACACAATACATGATGAAAAATTGCATGACTTATGACGGCACGAGCTTCTGATTGCTTGGTGGGGTCTCCCATCAGTACGAATTGCTTTTTTTTTTTACCTTGATTTGATTTCTAGACAACAATTTATAGAGGCATCTCGAAGATTGAGACACAACTACCGCTCCAAATCATAGTTCCAAAGGTGGAGGTACGCCTACAAATCGTTGATTAATTTGTAGAGCACTAGTACATAAAACTTTTTTGCGTGGCGGTCATTTTAGGTTTTTGCGTGGCGGCACCGTGAGTCTTCGCCGCGCATGAAAGGTCACGATTAATCAAATAAAATTTGGCGTGGCGGTCCAAAGTGCCCCGCCCACGGTTAAAATTAACCGCGGGCGGGCGATTATAATGCCCGTCCACAGCCAGGAAAAACAATAAAAAAGAAGAAACCTAGATAGGCCCTGGCCGAAAGCCCATCCACGGGCCCGTCGGAGCCCATCTAGGGTTGCAGGCCGCCGCCGCCGCCATCCGCTGGATCGCGCCACTTCGCTTGGATCCGCCACCGCACTGATCCGCCGGGAAAGGAGGGCGCCGAAAGCAACCCCATCCTCGAGCGCCCGCCCGGATCCGGCCGTTGTAGAGGTTCGCCCGATCCTAGGGTTGGGGAAGAGTAGTCGCGGGGAGCGCCCGCCCACGATCCCGCCGTTGTAGAGGTTCCCGCCACGAGATCCTAGGGTTGGGAAGAGTACCTGGGCGGGAGCGCCACGGATCCGCCCGTTGTAGAGGTTCCCGGCCACGGATCCTAGGGTTGGGGAAGAGTAGCTTTGGCGGATCCAAGCATGCGCGTCGGGGCGGTGGATCCGCATGCATCGGGGCCGTGGAGTAGCTCGAGGGGAAGAGCGCCGCCGCGGCTCCTAGGGTTGGGAAAAGAGTGTGCCGCCAGCCATGGCCCGAGGTCGCAGATCCACGCCGCCCGTAGCCTATTCCCCGCGACGAAGCTCGAGGAGATCCACGCCGCCGCGGGTCTGTCCCCGCCGCCGCTCGGAGGAGATCCACGCCGCCGCGGGCCTCGCCCCGCCGAGCCGGTGAGAGCCGGAGTGGGAGGAAGAGAGAGTGGCCGGAGTGGGAGGAAGAGAGAGGCCGAGTGGAGGGAGGAGGAGGGTGCCGCGCGAGCGAGGAGTCAAGCGCCAACGCCTCGGAGGTGCTCGCTGATGGAGTGGTGGAGAAAACCCTAAGTCCCGCTTATATACCGGAACACGTAAATCGGGCTTTGATGGGCTCGCATGGGTATGCTTCGGCTGGACCTTTATCCGTGGCGGGCCTTTTATGTTGCCCGCCACGGAAAATTTATTTTTGCGTGGCGGCACCTTTTAACGCCCGCCACGTAAGATAGTTTATTTTCCGTGGCGGGCATATTAAGGTGCCCGCCACGCAATATAATTTTTTTTGGCGTAAAAAAAACGCCCGCTAAAAAAAAAAAAAAAATCAGGATGTGGCGAGTATTTTCCGTGACGGGCAAAAAAGTGCCGCCACGGAAAAGATTTTGCTAGTGCTTTCGCAAAATCAAATCAGTACTAGTGGAGACAAAAACTTAGATCTTCACAATAGTATTGTATATCGACTAGTACATGGAAGTTAGGATCCGAATAGAGTAGTTTGTTTTGCCCTTGTGTGTATAAGATCAACGAGGCACGGTCGTTGATAACAAAATTTCTCTTTCCATACTGTATCTTCTACTGGTAATGTTGTCCTCAACATTTGCTATTTCTTTGACATCTGAATTTTCCTGAGAATTGTTGTTTGGACTCTGGATCCCTTGAAGTCTCATCTCCACATGCCGCATTGTTGGCCTGTCATTACCCTTCATTTGCAAACATAATGCTGCTATTGCTGCCACTTGCATCACCTCATGTTTCCCTTCCTCGATGACCTGTGGATCTAGTATCTCACTTAGCCTTTCTTTACATAGTAGAAACATGAAGTGTGATACTAGACTAACACCATCGAGTGACATGTCAGCATTTGGCTTCTTCCGAGTCAGTAGTTCCACAAGGATGACACCATAGCTGTAGACATCACTTTTTCGGTCAACCGCTTTGTGTAGAAATACTCAGGGTCAAGATACCCAAAAAGTTCCATGTACAGCTGTTGTCACTCCTGACTGATCAATAGCTAAGCCTCTAGATGCACCAAAGTCTGACACTTTCGCCGTTAGATGATCATCCAGCAATATATTGCTTGTCTTGATGTCCCTATGAACTATTGATATCGATGCCTCAGAGTTAAGGTAGGCCAAAAGAACTGGCTATTTCAAAAGCAATTCTCATTCGGTCTTTCCATGGAATAGATAGGGGCCTATCAACATGAAGATGGGCATATAGTGTTCCATTTTGAATGAACTCATAAACTAGTAGTGGAACTTCGGTCTCAAGGCAACATCCAACATTTCGGTGATTGATTTGAGAAAGGATAGCAACCTCGTTTATGAAACCATCAATTTCCCTTTGGACCACAAATTTTGACCTTTTAATTGCAACAACATGTTGATCTGAGAGTATGCCTTTATATACTATCCCATGACCTCCCCTCCTAAGATACGAGCTTTGTCAAACCTGTTTGTAGCCTCCTCAAGCTCCTGTAAACTAAAAATCATCTTTTCAGCAATATCTTTATCTATTAATTGTTGGAGCAACAACCCTCGGTTTTGTTTGAAGAAATGTTCCCTCATTTTTTTTTGGCCTTGAGTTTTTGGTCACAAAGATCATTGCAATAACCACAATCAAAAGGCACATACCAATGCCAACTCCGGTAGCAAATATTATCCCTGTGTGGACATGCAACAAAATATTTCAATAATAAGCTGGCTTGTAGTACAACGAAGGTGAAATGTTAATTATTTCTATAGAATCTTTTTGAATTAGTATGAGGGTTCAACCAAAATTGATTTGAATAAAAACAAGAATGTAGAATAACTTTGCTAGGAGGTAGCAGGTGTGTTGAACTCAATGACGTAAAACTGTACCACATTTATTTAAATCCTAGTATTAAAGAAGAATTATGTGTGTAATAGTAGCCTTATTTTTTTTTCAAAAAAAATATGATGGTTACAATTAAACTATAAATAATGGAAATATGTTATAATACTTAAGTCAAAATGTAAAAAATTATTACTAAAGTAGGAACTTACATAATTTATGACAATATACTACTAAAACAACTTATTAAAATGCATTATAAGTGTCATACTAGCATATTGAGTAATTTATACACAGATTTAAGTGGAGTTTTTTTTCTTTTCTTTTAATAATATAAAATTGAAATGGATAATTCTGATAAAAAAATTTGAGAGTTACTTGTAATCTTTCATGACGTCATATCTGAATAATTTGCTATTTGGATTGAATTTATGTTGTTCATGAGTTCACATGCATACTCTTCAGGATTCAAACCCATGACCTGAAGGCTCTAACAAGCCTTCCTTACCTTAACTTCACATGTCTATTGCTAATTGTAACATATAAGAACTTTCTAGTGATACTTCTGATGGAAGAGTGTCCACAGCCCATCTCTGAAATCATTTGGAAAAGATATGCCCCCTATGACCTATATCTAGAAATAAATCAAAAGAAACCAAGTCTTTTACTTTTTAATAGATACAGAGTTTGTAAAAAATTGGCTAGTCTCAGACTTGGTTTCTTTTGGAAACATATATCCCCCTTTAAAAATTATGCAAGTTTTCTAGTCTCTATAAATTTTCCTATATTTGATTTTATTTCAAAATGTTATTATTTATTTGTGTGGCAATTACCCATCTTAGGAACCCATCTTATAAAATCAAATTATAGGGATGGTTCCTAAGATCATGTCCAAGAGACTAGTCAAAAAGACTAGATAAATTTATTGTTTTAGTTACTCTCTAAAATAGAGTTGATAACAAAATACTATAGTACTCCAAGTTTACTATGTAAAAGATGGCTCCAAGAGACTATAGAAAAGGTTGCTACTGAGGTAGGCTCTCCAAGAATAGAGAGCAGAGGTGGAGGGATGTAGAGCTAGCCAATTTGGAGAGTCATGTAGAGAGTCTGTTCGAGGATGTATTTTTCTTAATATTAGGTAAATTTAGCTTTACAAAACCATTTGACAAGTCTCTTGTTTTTTTTTAGATAAATTTGGCTAGCCTCTTGGACATGCTCTAAAAGGGTGGGTTTACTGCCTTAATTAGTAACCGGCCCTAAAAACCTCTTGAAAGTAGTATTCCATCCATTATAAATTGTAAGTCATTTTAGCTTTATTCTAAGTCAAATTTGAACACTTTGATAAAATTTGGAGAAATATGTACAATATCTTCATAATAAGTAAACTGTCACAAGCCGGATGTTGTCATCCTTTATCTAAAAAAAAGTAAACTGTCACAAGGTTTTGTTCTTATGTTGTTAGTGTTTGGTTAAAGAATTTTTGATTCAGGTTAAAACTAAATGACTTATGTTACAAAGGAGAAGTGTGTAGTTAAGCTTTAATTACCAGCTCGAAGGAGACGTCCATTTCGTGGGCGCTCACATCCATCTCTCACGTAGGGGTTGCCTTGGTATCCGCTCTGGCACCGGCAGGCGTAGCCGTGCTTGCTGCCAATAAGGGTGGAGTCGACGCACTCGCTGTGCTTGCTGACGCAGCCATAGTCAGATCGCTGCGCCGCTTCCTCGCACGTCGACGAGTTGTCGAACACCCAATCCAGTATGGCCGGGATCAATATTCCACTCGCGTGCCCTATGGCGAGCAGCGACATCTTGAGCATGAACCGGTTATTCCCCGTCGTGCCACCAGTCGCGCGCCACGGCGACGACGCTCGCGTCCGCCATAATCCAACGCGACGTCGTCGTTGGAGTCGAACCCGACCACCGGAACTGGGCACGGAAAGACGTGAGACCGCCCATCGGGATGGGCGCCTCACAGCAGCCGTAGCCGTCGCAGCTGGCGTGCCGTATCTTGTTCGGCGCGAACCCGGGGCAGGCGGACGAGCAAGTGTTGAACGGGCGCTCATCCTCCAGCGGTGTCCACGACGAGGCGTTGAAGCCGCACCCGATGTGGACGAGGCGGTTCCACGCCGCGGACAGCACGTACGGCCGCCCGGCGGGGAGGACGGTGATCGGCGTCATGGTCGTGTTGCTGACGTTGAAGAACCACACCTCGCTGCTGATGCGCACCGTGCTGTTCTGCACGGATATGTGCAGCACCTGCCGCTCGTCGCCGAGGCCGTTGCCCAGAAACAGCTTCGGTTCATCGCCGTTCTTCGAAGTGTTGCAGGTTACCAAAAAGCCTGGATGATGGTAGCATTTGGGGGTGGTGCCGAAGGGATAGGGGATGTCGACCATGCCGCATCTGCTCTCGCAGCCTGGCAATGCGATGTTGGCCGCTGGAGCACGATGAGCACGATCAGCTGCTGTGGTGGTCGTCGCCGCCACCAGCAGCAGCGCCACAACCGCAACAAGACGATCCATATCGTCCTAATAGGCTTCTCTACATATGTGGTCGTTCAAACAGCAGTGTGGTGCTCATATATTTGTAGCCAAAACTGTGTTCAGGTCAAAGTTTTCGTCACGACTACGAGATATATACAATATACTGCTGCCGGCTGTATATATTATATTATTTGTATAGAGGTGGAATGGAATAGCCATTTTCGTCTCCACTATCGTCATACGCTTAATTTCGTTCTTACATTACTAGGTAGTAGTTGTTTTAGTCCTTATAAAGTTTACTTTTCAGGCTTATTAGTTTCATTTCTGAAATATAAAGTGGCCATTTAAGTCCTTAGACTTTTTACTCGGCAGTTTGGATCCCTTCATTTTGTGGAGGAATTGGAATCTTCTTAATGGATTAGACTATTTGGTCTCAAATTTAACATTCCACATAGTTTTGTATCTAGTTATGCTTCTACTATACAATTATAATATTTTCTCCCTTGCATGGCTAGAAAATTCAAGTATACTCCCCTCTGTTCCAAATTATAAATCGGTTTAACTTTTTTTTGATACATTTATTTAATTATGTATCTAGATGTAATAATGTGTTAGATACGTAATAAAATAGATGAATAAAAAAAGGTCAAAACAACTTATAATTTAGAACGGAGGGATTAATTTATAACTATAATTGTGGCTGCCCGTGTATATATCATGCATCGTTAGCTCTAGTGTCACCACAAGTGGGAGGTGATTGACTCAACCACTTTTGATTTTGATACCGCCGATTAGTGGATCGGCCGGGGCTTGCAAACTTAGTTGTCTCATTCGCGAGTAATTGACATGCATTTGCATTTGGAGAGGTAGCAATCCAACTTAATTTTTTAACCTCCCCGAATATGCACTTTGTAAAAAAAAAAAAAAAAAAAAAAAAAAACTCTTCGATAGTTTAGAGACCATGCTGAGCCCATATATGAAATACGTGGGCAGTAACAACATATAAAGTATAAAATTGCACCTAGTCGGAACTAGGTCAATTTTGAGCCCTGCCGGCCGGCCAAGTACCGGCTCATGATTTCTCATGCATGACCATTTAGTAGTTGTAGACTTGCGGTACTGCGGATAAGATCTTGCCAATCTTGGTATGTTGAGAGGACATAGGGGGGAAAAAACAGATGACTCATATTCAACCTACATCCTCCATTTGTTATCCATCGGAAGGGAATTTGTCCCGCACCTCTTATCTTATCGTTGCAGTGGTTGCGGCAAAATACAAGTTGTACAAACAATATAATGAGAATTGTTTGCAGGCAACCACACTACAGGAACACTGATTTGACATGTAACGAACATGTGATCGAAGCCAGTGACGGAGCTAGGAAACTTTTTAGGACGGGCTGACAAAAACTTAACTCTACTACGACGCCTCACAAGAGACAACTTGACAAATTATAATAGCTTAAAATCATCTTATATTGAAAAGCATAAAAAAGCATCGACTGAAGACGAAATTCACAAAATACCTCATGAGAAAAGGAGACAAATCATTCATACCGAGCCCAATTACAAAACTAATAAGCGACGCGTCACGCTTTGCCACACATTATTCGTCCGAAGTAGCAACTTACACAACTAGACATAATTGATCAATCATTCAATATTCACTTGAAACACTTTCACCGAAAAAATCACCTCAGGGCTCACCTTGCCTAATGTGACCCGGCTCAGAAGGCCTGCTACTACCCGCCTCGATTGGCGCACGAGAGATACGACAGTTCGAGCGGTCGGCGGGCGAGCGGCGTCCGCCCCTGCCGCCCGGCACCCTACCGCGCGCGCGACGCGCCCTGGTCGGTGGTCGCTGTCCACCGCCCAAGCAAAATGTGCGCACTGAAGCATCTAGGCCCCCTAGATTGGGTTTCGATGATTGATGACAAAGTAATTATCACGACTAAACGGTTTTTTAAACAATGTGAGTTAGGTCATGATAATGGTGATCTCGGCGAAGAGTTTGTTACCCCGACGATGGAATTCGTTCGGTTTTTCCGAGGATGGACAACAAGGTTAAGGGCGGCTAGTTCCGATTGTCGATGGAGTTGGGTGACATCGGATTAGTTGTTAGGACTTTGTTTTTATTTTCGGCCGTACTATTAAGGGGGTACGAACGGGTAGCTTGACCTAGGCGAGTCTAGAGACGAGTTGTGGTGCACACTTGAGTTTCTTTAGCACTAGGTAGCTCAATTTATGCCCGAGACATGTTGGAGTTGAAGCAATTCACGAAAGTCGCTAAGACGGAGCTGAGAAGGGCCTCAAACGCTGACCGACGCGACCGACGCCGGTCCTTTGACCGGACGCTCCGTGGGTGCATCCGCGAGAGCATGTTCGGCGAGGTCCAATCGGACCTTGATGGCCGGGCACGCTTCGGTGTGGACCGGAAGCACCGACCGGACGCGACGGTCGAGGCGTGTCGGCCGTGTCGTTTCGGCCGGACGCGACCGGCCGGAACCTTGACCGACTCAGTGCGTCCGGTCAGGCCGAAAATGTGCGTAAAGTGCAAATTTCGTGGAGTTGCTTGATGGGGGCTATATATACTTTACCCCCTCGACCTTGCACCCTCTCTTTCCCATTTGTTCAGCTGAGAAACACCCTTGAGAGTGCAAGGAAGAGCAAGAGCCCTAAGGTGGTCATCCATGCAAGATTAAGGATCATCCTTAGAGTGTTTGAGAGATTCAAGTGTGCATCCACTCTTCTCCTAGGCTTGTTGAGGTCAAGTGAGAGTTCGTGCTTGTTTCTCTTGGTGATCGCCATCACCTAGGCGGTTTGGTGGCGGATCATGGCTTGAAGATCACCCGGTGGTGCTTGTGGGTGGCTCAAGCAAGCTTGTGGCGGTTTTGGGTGATTCACCGCGACGGAGTGTCGAAGAATCAACCCGTAGAGAGCACTTAGTTCTTGCGAGGACTAAGGGGGAGCGATACTCTTGAGAGAGTGCTCCAACGAGGATTAGGGGGTGTGGCGACACCTCGATACCTCGAGGAAAAATCGTCGTGTTCCTTCCTCTCTTTACTTTCGCATTTACATTCCATAATTCTATTTCATGTCTTTACATTCTTAGAATTGCCATGCTAGAGTAGGATTGGAACCTAGGGTGCAAAACTTTGTGCGGTAGTTGTTAGAAACACACTTAGGCACAAGAGGGTGAATATGGGCTAGTAGGTTGCTTAATTAAGTTAAAATTTTAGATTAGCCCAATTCACCCCCTCTTGGGCATCTCGATCCTTTCAAGTGGTATCGAGCCGTGTTGCTCATAATTAGGCTTAACCGCCTAGAAAGATGTCCAACGGAATGGCCCACCACCCATGTTCGGCGATGATTTTCCTTATTGGAAAATTTGCATGGAGCCCTATCTTGAGGCCGAAAATCCCCGGTGTGTTCAAAGCCACCACCGAAGGTTATGCGAAAACCTAAGGATGAAAAAAGCCCTCACCGACGTAGAGAAGGAACAAGTCACTTGGAATGCCAAAGCTAGAAACACAATCTTTAGAGGCATTTGCAAGGACGTGTTCATCCGCGTGAGGAACCACAAAAATGCCCATGATCTTTGGGAAGAAATTTGTGCGCTCCATGAGGGAACAAAGAGTGAGCGTGAGGAACGCTATAATCTTATTATGAATAAGCTAAATGCCTTTGCAATGCTTCCTAATGAAAATGCTAATGATATGTATGGTCGCTTGAATGTCATTGTAGAGGAAATCAATGGGCTTGACTCACACAAATCAAAACAGGCGGAGGTCGTGAGAAGGATGTTGTGTGTCCTCCCCATTGAGAAGTATGGGCACATTGTCACCGTTCTTCATCAAGGTGATCTTTCCGAGTCTACACCGACAAAAATCTTAGGAAAGATCAATGCCCATGAGATGTACATGCACATCAATCCCAAGGATGAATCTTCATCGACCAAGAAGAAAGACCTTGCTTTCAAGGCTAGCATTGACAAGAAAGGCAAAGGAAAAGCGTTCGTGACTTCCTCTCAAAACCCAAGTGATGAGGAACTTGATGATCTTGCACTCATGGTGAAGAAAACTACCAAGATGCTCAAAGGGTCTTAGCAAGAGGGGGAGTCAAGTTTGATTCATCAAGAAAGCAATTCTATACAAGTAGCAAGAAGAAGCCACTCTCCGAGATGGAGTGCTACAATTGCCATCAACTTGGTCACCTTGCTCATCAATGTCCCGAACCACCCAAGAAAGACAAGCACAAGAAGAAGCAATGGGACAAGAGAGAAGAATCAAGTGATGATGAAGAGAAGAAGAAGGATAAGCCATATAAGAAGAAAGATGGCAAGAAGAAGGAGTACCACAAGAAGAAAGATGGAAAGGCTTACTTTGTTGGTGATTGGCTCACGACATTGAATCATCATGTGGTGGCTCCTCCGGTGAAGAAAGTGACAATGAGCAAGAACATGTGGCGGCAATTGCTATTGGGTCTTCATACGCATCACCACCACCGTCACCATCTTCATCGTCTACACACCTATGCCTCATGGCAAAGGACGTACCAAGTGATGATGAAAGTAGTGATAGTGATAATGATAGTGATGATGATGTTGAGTATGAGGCACCTAGCTATGATGAGCTTGCGACTTTGCTTGGCAAGTATTCTAAGATGTTCTCAAAGGCAAACAAAAAGATTGACATGCTTAAACTTGAGAATGAAACTCTTCTTGCTAAACATGACAAAGCACAAAAGGCTAGTGATGAGCTTAGAGATGAATACAAACTTGTAAAGTCCTCTCTCAAGGAGCTCAAACCCTCCCTAAAGGAGCTCAAAGAAAAACATGATAAACTTGAGGGAACTCACAATGAGCTCATCATTAGATATAAAAAGCTCAAAGAAGAGTATACAAATCTCAAGGTTGAGCATGACAACCTTCTTGTTGCTAATGAGTTTTTAAATGATGGGCCACATGTTGCTACTAACCATGTTGTTAAGATTGATATAGCTACTTCATGTGATGATTTGATTGATGAGAACATTGAGCAAAAGGCTAGTAGCAAAGGCAAGAAAGTGGTTGTGGCCGATCACTATGATGAGTACATCAAGATCAAAGATGAGAACAACAAGCTAAAGATGAGTGTTGTTGAGAAAAGTAATGAAGTGTATGAGTTGGGTCTTGATTTTGAAATGCTCAAGCAAGAAAATGAGAAGCTCAAGAAATAGAAAGTTCAACACACCGCCACATTGAGCAATTTCACCAAGAGTGAAGAAGAGTACAAGATAATGCTTGAGTTTGAGATGCTCAAACAAGAAAATGACAAGCTCAAGAAAGAGAAGGCTCATCTCACTACCGGCTTGAGCAAGTTCACCAAGGGTCACAATCTTCAAAGTGAGCTATTCATGAACACCGTTATGAAGATAGACAAGAGTGGTATTGGGTACAAGGCAAATGAAGAGAAGAAAGCTAAAGCTCAAGCTCAACCCAAGGCTCAACATCAACTCAAGTCAAAGCCCAAGCCCAAGCCCAAGCCCAAGCCAAAGA
>JADLZK010009700.1:0-55991 GCA_015847255.1 Hyparrhenia diplandra
AAATGGATAAAGAATAAAATGAATAACCTAATGGAGTAATTCTAATGTATCTAGTCATGGCCTTACAAATGAATAGTTAGGATCATATGCAAACCGATTTAATCGTGGTTAGGTCTAGGATACCGGGAGACCCCATCCGGAAGTCTTCTTCCTACCGAGGCATTTACTGTAACTCCTACAAAGACATACGAACATGGGGGATTTCAAGGGACGGTCAAGGCTTGTCACGACTCAAGCCGCCTACCCCCTCAACCGTGGCATGCACTCATATTCGCAGTGTCGTAATACCCCGGCACCATGCCCGCATATCAGAAAGCACTACTCTTGTCCCCCGTGATCCCCACTCATCGAATGGACGGACTCAGAACAAGAGCAAAACCCGAAGGAACAACGAACCCGATATCCCACCTCTAATCAAGTTAGGCATATGATGATCGATGATGAACCGAGATGAACATGTCAAGATTATGATATGTAAACTATATGCTAGTTCATATACCAACACAAGAACATGAACAAGACTATACTCTAGTTCATAAGTTAGGCCAAGAACATAGATATAAGACTTGCAAATAGAAGAATGCTCCATTGAGAAGATATATTACCAAGGCACTTTCTTCTAGGAGACAAGCCCTCCTTGTAGCTCTTCTACTCCAAGTGCTAACCAAGAACTAAGAAGAAGAAGAAAGAAGAAGTAGAAGAAGAGAGAGAGGTAGAGGTGGTAGAGAGAGGAAGATTGCTGGTTTGCTGGACTCCAAGTGGTGTGTGTTGAGAGAGGAGGAGAGGGGGACTACTTATACACTTGGAGGAGGGGCCTAAGTGCTAATTTACACCAAAAACCGACCTCGTAAACCTTTCCTAATCTGAGCAAACCCGACCATCCCAAGGCGGTAACACCCATTTGGTAAGTGCATGAACCGCCTCCCCGAGGTTGAGCCGAAACCGCCTCGTGGAGGGTGCGGCCGCACTCGTGGTGCGCTGCAGCATCCCCCTAGGCTCCTTCCCCGCCCGCCCGGTGGGTGTCGTCTTCGTCTTGAAAAGTTGTGGGCGGGCTTGGCTCGGCCCAATTTTGATGTTTTAACATTTGCTCGACTTGTGTTTTGCAATAATGCGCTTTCCTCGATGGAATTACTTTTGGTCGATTTTTCCACTTGCTTTTTTTGTAAATTGCAAAAATAAAATACTAGACACTACAAGTGGAATTTTATTAGTGATAAATGTATATGAGTACAAAAAGGTATAGTTTTTACTCCCTTTATGGTAGTAAGTTGACGGAAAAATATGTCGTTGGTGACACATCCAACAATGAGGTACCGTAAATGATATTATTTGTTATGGACAATCATACTATATGTGGTAGTATGATATTACGATAATAATTTCCAATAGAAGTATGGATACTTTTGCAAGTGTTTGCTTGTTGAAGTGAATTCCAAATTGATCCAATTAACTCGCTATTTCCAATGAGTTAGAGGTATAGTTGAGCCAAATGGGTGGTTTGGCATTTCGTATCACGTGGAACATACAATCACATTTTTGTTAAATAAAAATATGAGATTTGTCACACTTTGTCACTTTTTGAAAGAAAAAATGACATTTTATTTTTATTAGAGTCCATTATGTTATAATTGCCATGGATTTTGATCCATGATAAATGAATGAGTAAAACAACATTTATAGTTTGGGCAATATTAAATCCTCATTTTAAATCTCGATGAGAGATTTTTAAAAAAGATAGATGGATCTCCTCTTTGAATATGCACATTTATGAAAAATCTATGCCCCGAGTTGCATACGTAATGCAAATAAATGCAAGTGTGGTAATATCCGTAATAGATACTGAAAAAATTCCAGCTCGGGCCCACCGGGCGACGGCAACGGGCGCGCCCCCCTCCGAGAACCCCTCCCCGTGCTCGCCCATTTCCTATCGCCGCTCGGCGGCGGCGGCGCCAGGCCGCCGCTCAAAAGGGGGCGCCGCCGCATCCTCTACTCTCCCACCCCCCAGTCCTCCCCTCCACCTCTCCCCGGCGGCGAATCTCGCCTCGTGTCTCGGCTCGGCGCTGGTGGCCGGATCCCGGGCCATGGGACCCCCGGATCTACGCGTCCCACGGGCCGCCCCTACTCCTCCCCGGCGACCTCGGAGGGACCACCTCGGGCGGCGACATCTCCTTGTCCGCTCGGCGTCCCTCTGCCGTGGCTGGCCAACCGCCGCCGGCTGCCGCGGCTCGCCGGCGCTCGGGGCCCCGGATCTACTGCCCTCAAGCCGCTCCGCCCTCGCTTCCTCCCCGCCGGCGGACGCCTCCTCGCCGATCCGGCCGTGGGCGGCGCTGGTGGCTGCTCCAGTCTCGTGTCGCCCCCGTGCCTCCCCGGCCGGTGGGGCCCATGGCGTTTCCTGGCCGCTTTAGGGCTGCGCTGCGGGCCTAGACGCTGTCGCGGGCGTGCGCCCCCTCGCATGAGCTTCGTGCCTTCCCTTCGCCCGAGGGAGTTGCGACGGCCGCCGCCTTTGAGCGTTTGCTCGTGGTGGCCGGGCGGGCGGGCGGTAACATCTTGGGTGGCGTGGCTGCATGTCTACGCCGTCTCGCGCCGTGGTGGTGTGGACGGCTGCTCGGGCGGTTCGCCATCGACACCGCGGGTGGTGCGGATGGCGCGCCTCGCCCCCCATTGCGTGACTTTCGATTTATGGAGCTCCGGGCGAAAGCTTAGCCCGACGACGCCGGGCGGATGACGGCGACGCCGCTTTGGCACCGCACTCTTCTTGAAGGCGCCATCTTCGAAGTCTCCCCGATCCTCGCTACCGCCGCCGATTCTCGGGCGAAGGCCTCGCCTTTAGCTCGCTAAGGCCAGCAACGATGGCGCCCTCGGCGCCACCCCCTTCATGAAGGCGTTGTTGAAGAATCTCTCGCGGGCCTACCGCGTGCCTTGCCATTCGCCGCCCCGTGCTCTACCGGGTGCACCGAGGTTCTGGGATCGCTGTTGGTCTGGACCGGCCACTGGCCCGTGGTTCGCCGGGTGCTCGACGCTTCTCATCCTACCTTCACTCTGGTATGTCCAGCTTGTGGTCGCCGTAGCCGTAGCTGTAGTTGCTGTTTCCTTGCGCCGAGGCTTCAAAGCCGCTGGTGTTGAGGACCGGTGTTGGTGCCTCTACCGCGTCCTCCACGCGACTCGAGGAGCACCGAGGGTGACTTAGAGATGCTCGCCGTCCGGCGGTCCCTGGCACTTTGTCCCCTAGTGACTCGAGGAGATCTCGGTCTTCTTTGATTTCCTAAGCCTCGTGGTCTCGGCGGCCCGCTGATTTCGAGGAATGGGATTCGTCTTTCGGCGATTTGCTTTGCCGCTTGAGGTTTCGTGATGCTTTGCCACCGGTGGTAGATGGCGTCGCAGATGCTTCTTCGCCGGGCTGCCCGATGAATGCTTCGTCGTCCGAAGGCTTGGTAGGGCCGGATGCTTTGCGTCACGGAGTTCGCCGGATGCTTTGCGTATTTATCGATCTCTGACTCCGATCATGGTTGGCTACCTAGGTGTTGAGTTTACATTTGTATTAGGCCGCTTTTTAGGGTTGTTAGGCCCCCCCCCCCCTCATGTTTTTGCTTTTTGTTTGTTAGGTATTTCCCCGGTAAGTGTTTGCTTACCATTAAGCCTCTTTGTACTGGCTTTGTTTGAACTTTATTCTGCTTAATGAAAAAACGCAAGAACGGGCGTGGTCTCGAAAATATCGAGAATAGATTGAGCAATTCGTTATTGTTGTTGCAGGCCGACGCCAGGAAACCTACGCTGGAATCGTCTTGTCTTCTTCCCTTTCAAAGAGAACGCAGAAAGAGGCATAAGTAGATGGGCAATTGCAACTGCTTTCCCCGTTTCTTCTCAAACAATTGACGAGAAGGGCTCTCTGTTCATAGCGAATTCAGGGACGCCGACAAAAATTCTTCCTCACTAGTCGTCCAACGAACACCGAACAGGCCAAACACACGGAAAGCAAAGTGTGTGATAACGTGTTAGAAGTGAACGCAAATGAACAAGTGATTGGAAGAACTATTTCTTTTCATTGATCTCTAAAACATATTTATACAAGTGAAGGGGTGTCCGTATTTAAAAGACATGATTGTTCCCTTTGGAAGTAAAAGTAACTATATAATCCTATTCACTAATTTTTGTACTTCATGGATGAGATTGCTTTGTGTATAGGGGTCTCTTTATGATGTTGTTGATGAGATCGCCGAAGGGGTGTCTGTTGAGAACAACCGTTTCATAACATGATTTGCTTGAGATCTCCGTAGCAAAAGAGCAGAACAGGGTAGCCAGATCGAAGCAGCAGATCATTACAAATCTCCATACTAAAGAACAGATTGTAACATATCTCAAATTTCCAATACTAATGTAAGATAAAATGATATGACTTCTAAGTACGATTTGATTGTCTACTTGTTATAAATCAAAGTACACAGACACAAAAAGAAAATAAATTAATTATAAAAAAAAGATTCTTTCCAATGGCCAATTATGCAATAGATACTAACAAAGTTGCTTGGTGAGCAGGGTGATCTTTTGGGAAACAGACTAACAGAGTCATGTCTCCTTGTCTTATTTTCAGCTTATTTCAGATTATTCTTTTTTTCACATAATGTTGACTCAATCAAAACCATATATACTACTGGAGTTGGAGTTATCATGAGTCTCATTATTACTAGCCGCTGCGCAGCAGGGAAGTCATGAACCCTTTTGAGCCGGAGGGGTCATCAGCAGGTAGAGGATCCACTTCCATGGTGCCCTCCATCATCCACACCACGCTCCTCATCGTTGGCCTCATCGATGGATCCCCTGCACGCACCAGATCGCAATGCGCGCAAACCTCTCCACCCTCTCCAGGTCCAGCAGCGCCTCCTTGTCGCCCTGCACAGCACGCCCAATATGGCCTTCCCTAACCAGGTCCGACACCCATGCTCTTAGTGTCACAGGGATGCCTATGTCCTCTGAGTCATCGTCGTCGCTGCATCGCGGCCTATCATCCTGGCCGTCGTCTGCCGGTGCCGGTGGTGGTGGGTACTTCCTGCAGCAGATCATCTCGAGAAGAACAACGCCGAAGCTGAACACGTCCACCTTGCTGTCCACCTTCCTCTCACTGCTGAACCACTCAGGCGCAATGTACCCGAGCGTGCCTCGGACATGGGTGATGGTCTTCTTCAGCTTGTTGCCATCCAGGAGCCTGGCGATCCCAAAGTCTGTTATCTTGGGGATTCGCCTGTCGTCCAGCAGGATGTTGTCGGGCTTGATGTCGCAGTGGACGATCTGGGAGCTGCAGCCGTAGTGCAGGTACTCCAACCCCTGGCGATGGCCATGGCGGCCTCGGCGCGCCAGCTCCAGGACGGTCTCTCATCAGGCTTGAAGGACGTCGCCGAGGGAGCCTCCTGGCATGAACTCGAAGACGAGCATCCGGTGCACCCTTCCTTGCAGTAGCCGACCATCCGGACCAGGTTTTGTGGTGGATTCTCCCAATGGACCGGACCTCATTCTCGAACTCCATCTCTCCATACTCATCTGCGCTTCTCAGCTCCTTCACGGCAACATCATGTGGTTGTACAGACTTCAGGATGCCATGGTAGACCTTGCCAAAGCCCCCCTGGCCAAGAAGCTTGCTGAACCCGTTGGTGGCTCGGCGGAGCTCCTTGCGGGTGAACACCATGGCGCTCAAATGCCTCCTGTTTCTTGCCTTCTTGTGAGTGATGTTGCAATGCACTAAGAAGGTGCAAGCAGTGGCCAGCAATAGCATGGCCAATACAGCAATGGCTACACAGCCCTTGTGCCTGAACTGCGTGTCCAAGAAGGCATAGCCACTTGGACACTCACAGTCGAGCCGATTGCCAGCACCATATACACAGTATGAGTTTAGTCCACACATGCCGTGTCCACCAACTGTAGTCATTTGGCAACCATCACTTGGTACCGGGTTCAATACAGACCATGTGGTGTTACCGTTGCCGTCGCCGGCGGTGGTGTTGGGGAGGATGTAGACACGAAGAATTCCATCTGGATCGAGCGTGGCATGCTGGTAGAAGAACATATTATCCGTCAGTTGATGAGGGGTTGTCAGGTTATTGCGGTTGGTGGTGACATTGTTGGTGAGCTCGAAGTAGAGGTATCCAACAAGCTTTGCGTCGAAGAGAGTTGCGTTGACAACACCCCAGGTCTGGGTGCTCCAGTAGGCGGTGGTTCTGGTACCGGAACCTGGCAGGTCCGTCCTGTACATGACGATGTTCCCATCGTTCTGCACGATGAAAATGAAGCGGCCGGCTGAGAAGTCCGTGTCCGAGGCCCTAGATCGGAGGGACGTTCCAGGGGGCATGACCTGCCCTGGGAGCAGAGTGTCCGTGGGGTGGTGTTGGGGAGGATGTAGACACGAAGAATTCCATCTGGATCGAGCGTGGCATGCTGGTAGAAAGAAGATATTATCCGTCGGTTGATGAGGGGCTGTCAGGTTATTGCGGTTGGTGGCATTGTTGGCGAGCTGGAAGTAGAGGTATCCAAGGGCTTTGCGTCGAAGAAGAGAGTTGCGTTGCCAACACCCCCAGGTCTGGGTGTTCCAGTAGGCGGTGGTTTTGGTACCGGAACCTGGCAGGTCCGTCCTGTACATGACGATGTTCCCATCCTTCTGCACGCTGAAATTGAAGCGGCCGGCTGAGAAGTCCGTGTCCGAGGCCCCTAGATCGGAGGGACGTTCAGGGGCATGACCTGCCCTGGGAGCAGAGTGTCCGTGGGGTGTCCGAAGCTCTCCCAGACGACGGTCTTGCCGGCCGCGCCGAGGAATTGGAGGTTGCCGGTGTCTCGTAGCACGAGAAGGGAGCCATAGTTTTGGCTGGCGTCAGTGTAAGGGTTCCAAACATTGTCGTTTGCAGGATTGGCCAGGGAGAGTTGGCCGGTAGTAGAGACTCAGAACGGATGACTGGTCTGCGGCTACCACAGTGGAGCCTGAGCCCGCATCTGCGGCGAACCACACCACCCTCCGGCCAGCGTCAAAGCGAAACCATATCGCTGGGAGGAAGGAGTTGGAGCTGTTGTCAAGGGCGCGGAATCCGAAGGCGAAGTCGCCGGAGGGCTGGTGATGTAGTTGGGTGGCGTCAGGCTCTCGCCGGCGGCTAAGCTGCTCGTCGTGGCCGACGACATGGTGGCTGACGAAACCACGTACGGCTGACTAAAAAAGCATGCTGGTAGCAAGGAGTAAAAAAGAGCAAGGTGTAGGAGGTGAACAATGGAGAGTTGTTGTGGCTTCTTCATTGCAGGGTCTCTACTCTTTAGCTGGCCTCGAACATCACCTTGGACCTTGCTGCTGCAGCTGCTAGTAACAATAAAGCGTGCGAGGATGCATGTGGTGTGAGGTTTGGACCTTGCTGAAGCGAGGATGCATGTGATGTGAGCTTTATACCCAGTGCCAGGCTGCCAGCTCGTTCGATCGGAAAGATTGCTATGTCAAACCTAGTACGATGGTCTCCGCCGAACGAATAATGACTTTGTCTAAAATGAAGACCCATTTTTTTTTTTTTCTAAACTTGCTCGATTTCTTAGTCCGTAATGCATAGATTAAAAAGATATATATAGATATGCATGTCATAAATTTTAAACCTTCAGTGGGGCACTGCTACAATTGCAGTTGCAGAAATTTAAACCTAGTACGATTGCAGCAGTGTCCACCATTTGCGTTGCTGTTCGAGGGCCAGCAAATACATACTCGGTACGGATGCAGCAGGACCCCGGTCCGTTTCGCTCCAAGTCCACTTCCAAATATCTTGACCACGAGTAATAATAATAAAAAAAAGAGTTCCTTCAGAAGCGAGTAGTTGGCCGGTTTCCGTGTACTGTATCTAGCTAGCTTGTTGTGCTGTTGGCTGGTTCCGTGTATCTAGCTAGCTTGCTGTGCTGTTGTTGGCGGCCGGTTTCCGTGTATCTAGCTATATGTATTCATTCATAACCGTGGATCCCCGGCCTTAATTAATTAATTAATTATATATGCATGTAGACGCAATTTGGAATGTTCGTTAAAAGGTATGTGTTATCATAATAGGATAGATATCCTGTAGCTAGATAGGATCGTGTTGATCTTGACTTGCAAGTCAAGGCGATATCTTGTGATATCTTGTAACCGATCTTGTGTCGTATTGATCTTGACTTGCAAGTCAAGGCGATATCTTGTGATATCTTGTAACCAATCTTGTGCAATCCTTGTTTGTTAGCGGATCGTCATGGTGTTCGCTCCCAGTTCCTCCACACAATCTACTGTGCAATCTCTCGTCACATTCCTTCTAGTGAGCGAGAAACTCTTTTGCGATGCCTCTGGCAGGGCCAGTTGTAGTATCTGTTCACACACATACTCACACCTACACACGCACACCACACCCCCACACACTACATGTGTACAAAACAGACCTACATCTACACACAGAGTTACGGAAGTACGCCGTCCTTCGAGGGCAACGCAAATTGCCGCAATATTTCGATTGGAACGCATAACGCCAAGAGGAGGCGCCCCCAGTAATCCGGGTGAGTTAAGGGAGAAAACCCGTGCCACAAACCCAGCCGAACTGGGCGTAGTGATGCGAAACTCAATCGCAACTACTTCCAATCTGGGCGGCGCCAAGTCCTTTCGGCATTGAGGGGATGTGTGCTTGGAAGTCCTATAGGCACCGGTGAAGGAAGCCGATGACAAGACCGCGGTCGAGAACCCGACTACGCCACGATGGAATAGTCATCTCCCATCCATTGCCTGTGTAATCGGCGGCACCTCGCTTTTTTGCAGCTGTCGTCCCGATCTGAGCGCATGAACGTCGTTTCCGCCGATGGGCTGCGCACGGAGGGACCTGCTGCGCTGGACCCGATGCGCCCGCTACCGGACCAGCGCCGCTGACCAGATCCACTTTTTTTTTTTCGCCCGCCCGCGGCATTACCTCCTCGGGATGGCGTAGGCACGCGCTCCGTCGGGACCCGGTGCTGGCGCCGTGCGATGACCGGTCCGCTCCCCATGCCGATGATCGCCTCTGCTTTCTCGCTGATATCTCGCCTCCTTGTAGCGGCGGCGAGAAACCTAATACACTTCAAGCCAGGGATGGATTCATGGGGTTCCCGGCTGCGTCCCTTGTGCCGCCGACCTCTGCGACGCCATGGCCCGTTGAGCTCCATGCACCCGATCTTCGCCTTCGCGTGTCATTAAATATCCAACTCATCTTGCTTGTCATCGGCCAATACATCAAAACCACCACCACGTCTACGCTATGTTAGTGAAATGGGCTTCAAATGTGCGTGAGGGGAGGTAAAGTGCACGTATTGATAGTTCGAGGGGGTTTTTATCTCGGTTTTGGGGTTGGAGGAGCAATCTCAAACTTTGATGATAGTTGAGGAGAAAAATAAGACTTTTCCTTTTAAAATCGCAAGAAAAATTTTTCCCTCAATTTTCATGAAAAGTTTGCTTTTCTTCCTTTTAACTCCAAAACCGAGCCAACCACCGCCCATGTCTCCGTTCAATTTTTTTTTCCTTGAATGAAATGATTACGCAAGACTTCTTTTGTTTCATCGGCTAAATAAAACCAAACAAATCTCGGACCTTTTGTATTTCTAAGTCTCTCCGAATGTCGGGAGGTGAGAAACTCCACCCGTCCGTCGCGTCGCCCCGCGTTTAACCGGGCGCCTCTTCAAACCTAGCCGCCGCCGGCCTCACCTCGCCTCCTCCATGCGCGCCGAGGTGGCGGGTCGCCGGGGAGGCTCGTGCGACACGGGGAAGGGCGGCAGCTGGGCTCTTCCCCTCTCTCCGGCTGCTCGGGTCGGACGCGGCCGCTCGACTCCCGGCGAAGCTCCCTCGCCGGAGTGGACGCCTTCCGCGACGTCGGGGCGTGGAGGCCGCGGATCCGTGGCCGCTAGCCGTGGTAGCGCTGTGGTGCGTGGATGGGCGGGCGGTCGACGCAGGGCAACGGGCGGCGCTCGGTATGGGCTGGCACGGGCATCTCCGGCTGGTGGCCATGGCCGGGCGTGGCGATGGCGGCGCGGCGGCGGCTTGGCGGCCGGTGTGGAATGCTGCTTGAGGGAGGCGGGCTGCGGTCGGTAGTCACCGGTTGCTACGGCACAGGTGCCTGCCAGTCTGATCCGGGCAGCCTCTTGTGCGTCGCGTTCTTCGGCGTGGCGGCCCGGTGAGGTGGGATCGAGGCGTCCTATCTTGTGAGCGGCAGGTGTGCGGCACAAGGTGGTGTATTGCCTTCTCTTGGCCCCGGCGTTCTTCCGGTAAAAACGCCCGCCTTGAGTGGTGAAATTTGGGGGCTGGCTGGGGTGTAGCTGGCTGCCATGGTGGTGCCTCATGCTGTGCGGGCTTCTACGGTGGTGGCGTTGGGAGGCGGGGGTGTGTGTGAGGTTGCTATAGCCATGAGAGTCGGCAAGCATGGTGTTGTCGTGAAAGCCCCCCTTTGTGGTGGCAATGGTGGCGGCGCCCTTGGGGCGTCGTTTTCCTGTAGAGGGCACCATTGAGGGTTACCATGTCTTTTTTTTTTTTTTGCAACATGGTTCTCGGGGGTGAAACCCGGTCCTCTATGGACGTCGCGACGGGCGCCATTGGTGTCGTGCGGCTCTCCTGGAAAACGCTGCGACCGGAGTCGATCTCGGGTTCATGGCGTGGTCGGTTGGTACATTGGAGGTGTTGCCTATGCGGGAAACCGCTATGGCGGTGCGGCGCGTGGTCGTGCTGGCGTGAAGTGCGAAGGCCCCGGTGCTGGAGGTCTTGAGTTGGCCGCTAAGGTGCCGCGGGTGATCTGGGTGATGGCGGGCGCGAAGTCGTTGCTCTACGAGGCTGGACTCTTATGAGTCCCCCTAACGGTGGAGTGAGGCGTTGGGGCTTGCAGCAGGCCCCACGCAGTGGTAAGGATCGTGGTATCCTGGCTGGTGCCGCTTGCGGGGAGTCTGGAGACTGCTAAACACCGGGCTGGGGAGATCGACGCATCGAAGTGTCGTTTTGAGAGGGGATGGTCCCCCTTGAGGGAGGGAGTCCGAGCAATTGCTCGAGATTGGGCGGGTCAGCGGCTTTTGGCGTGGCACAACGTTAGTGACGATGGCGCCAATTCTCATCGGCTTGCTTTTGGCTACTTTCAGGTAGTGGTGGTGTACCTTTTAGTTGTGTTTGTGTTTTTTTTTCGTTGGTGGCTCGTGAGGTGGCTCGGGTCGACGTCCCAATCCGGTCGCCACGGTGTTGATGGAGGCTCGTGTTGATGACCCAATCCAAGCGGTGGTGCTTCATGTCTATTTTCTCTTCCATCCACCTTTTTGTGGTTGAGTTGTCTTAGTGGTTGGCTAGTGGTGGTGTGAGTTGTTTTCAAAGTGGTAGGTGGGTGAAACACTCCCTAAGTTAGTAAGGCGCTTACCATTAGCAAGTTGAGTTGTTTTTGCATCTACAGGCACGCGGGTGGAGTAAATACCCTCCACAAGTGTATGCTTTTTTTACGGCCCGGTTTCAGTCAAAAAACTGGCTGGCACTTGCCTTTCACTTTTTATCGTCTAATAGAAAATCACGCAAAGCTTTTACCGGCCTTTCTTTCAAAAAAAAAGAATGTCAGAGGTTTCAACCCACTACAGCGGCGCACTTGTCCACGTAGGAATCGAATGGGCCTTTCATGATTCTTGCTGGCCCAATTATGCACTAGCTGCCAAGGAAGCCCGTGGTGGAGGCCGCGGCGGCGGCGTCGTCGTACAAGCGGCGCCGCGTCGTGTGCGAGGGGCCAGAACCGAGCAGCGCAACGAGGAGGACTACATCTGCTCCAACAAAAAAATAAAAAAATGTCGTGAAAGTTTTCACAGGCCCAATCAAAATGTCGTAAAATATTATCAAACCAAGTTCGTTCATTATCAAACCAAGTTCGTTCAGTTCAGTTAATGAACTAACAAAAAATAAACACAGAGTACCTAGCAAATGCTTCCATTCAAAGGAAAAGAAAACATATTTTGTACTCTCTCATTTTTAAATTATGAGTCCTTTTTTTTGGTACATCAATTTTGTATGAATATAAATATAATAATAATATGTTAAGACACATAATAAAATGGATGAATAAAAATAAATAAAAAGACTTGTAATTTGGAACCGGGAAGTATATGATTTGTTTGAGATCTCCATATCAAAGAGTAGATCAGGGTGGCCAGATCGAAGCTGCAGATCGTTACAAATCTCCATACTAAAGAGCAGATCGTAACATATCTCAACTTTCCAATGCTAATGTAAGATAAAATGATAATGACTTATATAAGTACGAGCTTGATTGTCTATTTGCTACAAATCAAAGTACACAGACATAAAAGAAAAGAAATTAATTATAAAACAGATTATTTGCAATGGACAATGACAATACCACCGCGACGGCACAACCGGCGATGGCGACAGCAAGGCCAATAACACAAAGGGAGTAGGACGCGCGACGAAGCGCACTAGCCATAAAAGGCACTCATAGGCATGAAGGCACCTAAATTTTTGCTAACTATTGTTGTGCTCGATGTTGATATTAAGAATCCATTAGAGAACCATGAACTGCCAAGCACACAACCTGTACAGAGAGAATGTTGAGAGGAATGGCTCTCTATTATTGAGTCACTTACATGGATGCCATTTACAATGGGGGTAGCCCCTATTTATAGGGAGAGGCCATGGGTGGCACTCCCAAATATCTCTAGATATTTCTCCTATATGTCACTACACTCTAGAGTCTTCTCATGTCCACTAGAGTTACACTAGAGTCCACCATACTCTAGACTCTTCTCTCATTCCATAGAGTGCTGGATATTTTCCTCCTTACTTTGAGATTCACCCCACACACATAGTTTCACAACACCCCCCTTGGGTGAACCGCGCATGTGTACATGCCTCGTTAAAACTCCCCCAAAACCCCGGTGGGAAAAAGGGTAGGAGAAAAGAGTACATTCCCCACAGCGCCAGCCATGTGTTTTTTTTGTTGCCTCATTAAAAAACCTTGCATGAGAAAACCCGGTGGAAAAACTCATCAAGGGAAAAAGAGTACAACGATTAATGCTTGATCGATCTTGGGACGACTCGTGATCTTGAGGATCCGCGACCATGGGCTATGTTCTTGGGGGGTATGTCTCCCCCTAAAGCTGCAACTCTCTTAGTAAGCCTCATGTCCAATTTCATGGACACACTTATAGAAACTAGAGGCGGGTTGGGACTTGTGAACAAGTCTGCAAGATTGTCACTTGATCTTGCTTGCAAGATCTTTATTTCAGCTTTCCTCGAGCTCGTGGGGATAAAGGAAATTTGGAGCAATATGTTTTGTGAGATTGCTCTTCACATAGCCCGTGTGCATCACATGCAACACATCTTTGCATTATCTTTATAGATAATGGTGGGGGTGTTAGCGGCGTTTAGACCACATGACCCGGATGTGGTTAATCATAGATGCTTGACCACACACACATTCTCGTGTGTGGCTTTATATAGGGCAATTGCCTCTTAGTGGTTGGATGATGTGGCAACCAAGGTGCATTTCATAGACCGCTATAAAATGGTTGCACTACCACGAGAGAGATACGTAACAGTCTAGGATTTGGCTTTTATCGGGTTGGAATATTTAGCCAATATCCACATACCCTAACATGGTTGGGATTTGGTTCTTCGGGAACCACGTGGACCAAGATCATAGCACCAACTTAATATCTTCTAGTTGTACCTTCCCCATTAATTTGTTACTTGACGTAATAATAGCCCTTGTGTAGTTCGCTAGGTTAACCGGTGCTCAATGGTGCTTAAGTAGGGAACTTTAGGTCCCAATTGTAACTCTTGGTCTGAATGGGACTGATCCACTACGGGGATTGACCCACCATGGGGATTTTAGAGGGAGGTACATGCCCAAAATTTTTAAGTTCCCCTTCATAGACGGTTTATGAACCCTCCTTGAGGGAGGTCCTTGAGCTGGAGCCGGCTCAAGCAGGGATTTGGTTTATCCAAATCCTTCATCATGTGTAATCCCTCTTCAGGAGGGATTTACTCAAATGGTTGAACCACATCCTTCCATTATTTCAACCCATACCGCATTTCTTGGCGGACATTTGTGTTTTGATTAGGTCCGGGGATCTTGGGTCCTTCAAAGGGCTCCATATGGATTTCGAATCAAGTGACTCCATATGAGTATGCGTCACCATATTTGCCAGCCTTTTTGAATTCATGTTACTAGTTTGCCATAAATGTAAAATATCCGAACTCGCGCTTGCCATTCATGATGGGAGAGTAATCATCATCATAATCGATGTTGGGTCTCTCGTGATGAACCCTTGTGCCACTAGCCTCGCTTTTGTGCCATATTTATTCCTTTCCGGGGAATAAGACCGCCTACATCGCCGGGGGATGTCTTCTAGAGGTGTTGGGCTGCGGGCCCAATAACCTCTTTAGCTACTCTTGCCTCAATTCTTCGCTACCATTTTGTCCCAATCACGAGTGCTTCCGGCACTCTGCCATGGACTTTGGTGTAGGATCGGACCCATTGAATCAGCAATTCTGAGGCAAATATATGCCGACAATAGTGGTCTTTCTTATTATATGATTCTCCGAGTCTCCATGTAATTAATGGCAACCTTATCATCCCACTCATCGTGATTTCCCACGCGATTGGAGCAGGCGTTCCGACCCACGGTCGCGATATTGAGCGCCGCTGGCCGCATGGTGGTTTCCATCTTTAGGATGGGGTCCTTGAGGACCAATGTTAGATGCCATTACATCTAGAAGCGGCCCGATCCTGGGCTGTTTTAGATGTTTTCACCTATGACCTTCTGGATTCACTTTTACCCTTGGGCTTTTCCTTTCCTTTAAATATGACAACTCTTTTTCCCTCCCATTTTCCTTTTCCACGGCCTTTCGCGGTTGCGTGAATCCTTAGCAACACTAGCATGTGCCGGGCACAATGGTGAATCCAATAGGCGGGCAGAATGATTGCTTTCTTTATTCTATTGTTACGCAATCAATAGTACCCTTATCAGCTCATAGTACTTTGAGTACTTAATGCATTGCTGATGTAAGTACTATGTTGCGGGTGGGAAGGTAGAAAGAGTTTTCTCGATCATATCATCGGTGATCTTACGGTCACCTGACCTAGATCTCGACACAATCCCTTTAAAAGGTAGTCATATGCGCCGCTTCAGGTATTATAGTCTTTGAAGCGTAAGGCGTCGATCTCGCTGTGCTTTAGAGAGCACAATCAACTTTTGTTGGCTAAAGCGGTCCCGGGGGACTGCCATATAACTAGTGGATCGTCCTCCTTCATACTTTCCGGACTTTCCCAGGTGTAAATGGTGTTGCAAAAAAGCATAGCGCCTCGCTTTATCGATTGTGTCCGTTCATCCTTGCCGCCTACAAAATGAGCAATGTTAGTATGATCGGGGCCTATGCTATCGAAGTTTTATCCGACATCAATAGCCCAAGTAAGATAGTTGCTGCCATCCACGGCTAGCTCGCGGAATTCCTTCGCCGCAATGTCCAAATACGTGTAATCAATCGCGCGGGACGGTGAATGTCGGTTGTGCATAATCGCCGAGGATTACGACTATATGTAATCTTCGGGATTACATGCATTATGCGATCTTAAGGGAGTGCTTTTCAAAAATATCTCATACATATAATCTTGAGGATTATATGCGGTTCATAACAAATATAATCTTGCATATAATATAAATCTAACAAACTTAAGTAAATGCAAGAAAGTAAATTTGCAAGCGCCTGCGGTAAAGTAATGCATAGTAATATAAAGTTGCAATAATCATGCCTTGTAAGGTCTTGAGGCCTTAGGCAAGTTTGCGGTGCTGGAAACGCAAAATGGCATGATGAGGTGAGCTTCAGTCACCGTTAAGCGCTAACGGCTTCGCCTTATATACTTGATCCATGATCCTTGCGCCGATCAAAGTTTCGCATGAGCATACAAGGCTTCGGGCCTACCGTTTGTTGGTGGGCTTGAGCCACCTCATTATATAGTTTAGCGGCTCATGGATCAAAGCAAAATGCTTTCAATCGTAATCTTCAGGATTACGATCAGGGTAATCTTGAGTGATTACTCTATTATCTAATACCAAAAGGGTATTAATAGCACAAAATATTAATGTAATATGCATTAATTAAAAGTGCAATATGGAAATAAATAGTCATCATAATAATAACATAAAGAAATAAGGTGGACTTAGGGCCACACGTCGTCTCATAACCTTTGGTCCAAAGATATTTATAATGGTCTTGGGCCCATCAATGTTGTATGGACTTCAGGCCGCATGATATAGTGGACTTCTAGCCACTATCATTTTGTTTGGATTTAAGACCCATATTAATACCGCGACTTCTAGTCGCTAATTAATGCGGACCAAGTATTCATGTGGCATTGATGCGGTCGCGTAATCTTGAGTTGACTTATGCATAGTCTTGAGGACTATACGGTTTTTTAGCTGTAATCTTGAGGATTACGAAGCAACTTGCAATTTAAATATATAATATAAATTGTAATCCATGAAAAAAAAAATCGCGGCCTATAGAATTTAGCGTATTGGCCAAAACGCAATACAAGCGCTATTGGAGTGCTAAGCCCGGCTATAACGGCGCTATAAGCGTGTTATTTAACATCGCTGGGTATACGGCCGCTATTGCGCCGCTATTTGCGCTATAAGCTTATTATTTTTTTCATGGATTGTAATAAAAGTAAAGACACAGGAATGCAATACTTTCATGATAAATAAGTAAGTAAATAATGATAATGGGAATGATAAAGTAGAGTAAATATGGTGGACTTCAGGCCCACCAATTCTTAACTCGGCACACATGCAAATAGGGAGAGGTGCCGTGCACAATGCATGTGTGGCTTCGCTACTTATGGAAAACTCTAGCATGCACGGTCAATCTCTACCAGGGCCAGCTCCTGCACAAGAACTGAGTAAATATGGCACGTGGTCTGATTAAATGCTAGTGGGCCTTGCCGTGTCACGTCCTCCGTTCTTATCTTCTCTTCACTCTCGTTTTTCTTCCAGAAAACACGCATGAGAGATGAATGCTCAGAGGGAGAAAGCGGCAGCGGCCTGCGGGGCGCGCGCCCGTTTGCTGGAGGAAAAGGCCACCGCGTGCCTGTGCCGAGGCTGCTGTGCCCTGTGTTCGCGCGCGACCTAGGCGTCCGCGCGTTCCTATTTGCGAGCCGAAGCTGCGGCCTACAGGGCCAATGTTCGCGCGTTGAATAGCGCGAGATCCACTCGCCTTCGGGGCAGGGGTGCCGTTCCTCTTCGGGACGGTGATGGCCAATCTGCTAGTCTTCAGGACAGCAGCGATGGTTCTTGATGAATGAGGAGGCAGAGCCATCCTAGCACCATCTTCATTCGTCTTGGCGGCGGAGGCAGAGCCATCCTTACATCGTCCGGGTGGCGGAGGTAGAGCCATCCTAGCATCACACAGGTGGGCGAAGCGAGGGGCCATCCCTAGCGCCACCTACATTCATTTTGGTGGCGGAGGCGAGCCATCCTAGCATCACCCAGGGTGGGCGGAGCGGGGCCATCCTAAGCGCCACCTACATTCATTTGGTGAGCGGAGGGCGAGAGCCATCCTAGCGAGGGTGGGCGGAGCGAGCCATCCTAGCGCCACGCCGTGTTCTTGGCGGCGGAGCGAGCCATCTCGCCGGTGGAGGCGAGAGGCGCCATCCTAGCATCGCCCGGCGGCGGGCGGAAGCCGCCTTCATGGGTCGTCTCCGGTGGACAGCCGGCGGCTTGGCAGGGCCGCCTTCATATCGGTTGGCGTTGCCGATGCCAATCCAATAAGAGAACAATCCAAAGAGAGAATGACCCAACAAAAGAGCAAGAAAGTATGTGCTCGTGTATCCATTGTTACTTAGGCAGTGCATAGCTGATTTCATGCCTTTCGGCCGTAGAACTTCGTCTTGATAACGTGTTAAGAATCCGCCGTAGAACCGTGAACCACCAAACACACAAAGAAAGCACGGATAGAATGTTGAGAGGAATGGAGACTCTCTATTGTTGAGTCACTTACATGGATGCCATTTTGAATGGGGGGTAGCCCTATTTATAGGGAGAGGCCATGGTGGCACTCCCCCAAATATCTCCTCTAGATATTTCCTCCCCTAGATATGTCCACTACATTCTAGAAAGTCTTCTCATGTCCACTAGAGTCCCACTAGAGTCCACCATACTCTAGACTCTTCTCTTATTCCATAGAGTGCTGAATATTTTCCTCCTTGCTTTTGAGATTCACCCACACATACATGGTTTCACAACAGTATCCTACGCTTTGTTTTACATTTGTGACAGGTTTCGTTCTTCGGATGGTGTAGAATCTACGGGCTTTGCGACGAGGCTCAAAATTTCAAGCGCCGAAATTTAGTATTTGGTGGTGGTGGTGAAAGAAAACTCCAAAATTTTATACTCACTCCGTTTTAAATTATAAGTCGCTTTGGCTTTTTCGGTACATCCATTTTGATACGTAACTAAATATAATAATATGTCTAGATACGTAAGAAAAAGAATGATCAAAAGTCAAAACAATACAATTTGGAATGAAGGGGTTAGTACACTAATACGTGCTATATACTTGGAGGGGGAGTATATGGTTTTTAGATCTCTCCGTATCAAAAGAAGCAGGCCCAGGGTGGCGAATCGAGCGCCACGCACATCGTTACAAATCTCCATACCAAAAAGAGCAGATCGTAACATGTCTCAACTTTCCAATGCTAAGAAAAAATGATAATGACTTATAAGTATGAGCTGATTGTCTACTTGTTACAAATCAAAGTACATAGACATGAGGGCGACTCGGGCGGAGCCGCCACCACCGCCGCCCAGCCCCCCTCCCTACCTCCGCCCACCCTCGCTGCTGCGGGGGGTCGCCGGGGAAGCCCGGGCGGCCCTCTCGTGACGGCGGCGAGGCTATTCTGCTGGGGCACCCGGCGTCTCCGTCTCCCGGTCCCTTCCCGTTCTCCACCCCTTCTCTTCGTACTGGCTGCCCGGCGGGCGGGTGCCATGGGTGACGGATCAGGGGGCCCGAGCCGCGGATCCGTCCCTATGGCCCGAATCTCGGCGTGGATGGGTAGTGCTCTTTCTTCGGTGGATCCCGTTGGCGTGCTTTCAGCGCCCCTCCCCACGAGCCCTCCCTCTTCCGTGGGCGGCCTCGGTTCCATGTCCTTGGCCCGGCTCCACGTCCTCGCCCCCGTCCAGGTACCCCCAGGCCAGTTTGGCTGCGTGGCGGCGCACGAGGGCTTCCACGCGGTGGTGTCAGGCGGACCGATGGGGCTCAGGGGCGTGCGCGCCCCCTCCACCTCGATGTCGGCATCCGCGGCAGGGTCGCTCTCATCTCGGGCGGCTTAGCGGTGGCCGGCGGGCCCGACCTGCTCCGGATTGCGGGCTTGGCCCGGAGTCGCATCGAGACACCACTGCGCTTCTCTACGAAATCCGCCGGGTGTGTGGGCGCTGGGCGAGCCGGCGGGCTCCCTCCACGGGGCCCTGCTTGGCTTGGCGTCGTCGTCCACTGCCGTTGGGGAGCTCCACGGCCCAGCGAACCCAGGTGCAGCACCAACTCCCTCCGTTACGTGGCGGATTAGATTACGGGTGAAAACCCTACCCGGCTTCTGCTTTGGGCCGGCGATGGCGTTGCTTCTACCTCATCTACCTCGGTGGAGGTTTCTATTCGTCGTCGGTGGCTTGATCTTCTCGGACAGCGGCTGCGGCTTTCTTTGCGACCCGCCTCGATGGGCTCGGAAGGTCGCGGAAGGCGGGTTGTTTGAGGATAGGGCGAAAGCCCGGGCGGCGGCGTCTGCGGGCCGCGCTTCCTCCATGGGCGCCCTCTTCGTTTCCCCTCCGTCTTGTTGGCGCGTTTTGCTTTGCGGTGCGCACTTCCCACCTCGCGGGCGGATGCGGGTATCCCCCATCCCATGTCCGGGCGTGGACTCTTCCGGTCTTGCCTCCCTCCTGCTCGGGGCGAGTCCGGTAGCGACTCCGCGTGGTGTGGCGGCGGCCGGCGCCCATCTCTCCATCAAATCTTCGACTCTGCCGGTGCACGCCTCCCACCATCACGCGAGTCCCGGAGCGGCTCCGCATGGTGTGGCGGCGGCGCCCCTCTCTCCATCCAGCGAGCTTGCCGGTGCGGCGCCTACCACGGTCGCGGGCGAGTCCGGGAGGCGGCTCCGCATGTGGTGTGGTGGCGGCCGACACCCCTCTCTCCGTCCGGGCGTGCTTGCCGGTGTCGTTGTATCTTTCTCTCTCTTTTCTTTTTGTGTTTTTGTGTGGTGCGTTGTATGGTTTTAGTCCGGTTTTCGGGATTAACGGACAAGGGTTTCTTCCGTTCCTAAAAACTTGGACTTTTTTTGAAAAGTAGGTGGAAACTCTCCAGCGAAATAGTTTTCAAAAAAAAAAAAGTACACAGACACAAGAAAAAGAAATTAATTATAAAACAGATTATTTGCAATGGCCAATTATGCAATACAAAATATATATAACAAAGTTTCTTGCTGAGCAGGGTGATCTTTGTGGAAATATAGATAATGTTGACTTAATCATAATCTAATCATGTATACTACCGGAGTTGGAGTTATCATGAGTCCCAGTACTACTTGCCGCCGCTGTAGGGAAATCATGAGCCCTTGGAGCCGGAGGGTCATCCGCAGGTAGAGGATCCACTTCCATGGTGCCCTCCATCATCCACACGCTCCTCATTGTTGGCCTCATCGATGGATCCCTTGCACGCACCAGATGGCAATGCGTGCAAACCTCTCCACCCTCTCCAGGTCGAGCAGCGCCTCATTGTCTCCCTGCACAACACGCACAATCTATGTTTTTCGTATCGGTATTTTTAAAATCTCGACGGTCACCGATAAACAGGAATATCAGATATACCAGAAATTTATCGGCGATACAAAAAACTTTCAGACCAAATTTATAAAAAATATTTATTTTGTTCAAAAATCATGTACATCTATTTTATATCATTTTAGATAAAAAAAAAAAATGTACATGCAAAAAAACTACCAACTCAATGTGGCTGAGCATGAATAGCAGCTTCAGCACACGGCTTCAAATAATATAGGTGCACTAGTCCACAACATAATTCAAGTCCCAAATATTACAGTCCAAATATATTACAGAAAAGATCATCTAAAACATCAGCCACTAGTCCACAACACAACTAGAATCAGTAGAGGTCCATGGTTCCAAACATACATAAAACTAGGATAGTACAACCCTAGATATTACAAAGTCCACATTAGTGCAAAATATTACATAATATCGAGTGCACAATCCAAAATACAAGTTGCACGTGACAAAAATGAGTCCATATCCGCTACATTGATGCCAAATCACTACATTTTAGCAAACAATATGTTAGAATTCATACACTAAAAAGGCCAAAGTAGACATTTCAGCTAGCATAGTTAGTCAATTGCATGTTAGAAGTGGAAGAAACACACCTCACCTCTTCACTAGTACAAGTTCTTGGGGACTTTCTTGACCTTTTCGATCTTGGGCCAGAAGGGGAGGGAGGCTGGTTGTACATTTGTGGTACCGGCAATATCGGCACCATCCTCATCAGCACCATCCTCACCTTCACAGCAAGAAGAAAATGTAACCAATTATTATTATTATGCATAGAAAACACCAAACCAAGATGTAGCAGGTCGGATAAGCAATTTCACCTTCACTTTCACGGGAGCCACTGTCCCTGATTCAACATATATTGGGCACCGTGGGCGGCGCGCATGGGCGGGCGGGGTGGCCCTACCCAGCCGCCATTATGCGCGGTGCCGGTGGTGTGGTGGGTACTTCTGCGACATATCATCTCGAGAAGAACAAGCGCCCGAAGCTGAACCGTCCACCTTCTTTGTCCACCTTCGTCTCCTTCTTGAACCACTCACGGCGCAAGGTAGCCTAGCATTCCTCGGACATAGGTGATGAAAGTGCTGCTTCAGCTGTCATTTGTCAAGCTGGTGATCGAAGTCTATTTGTCGGGATCTGCTCTTGGCGGCGAAGACATGAAGCTTGACGGGCGAATGATCGATGATGGTGGCGAGGAAGGAAAGCGGGATGGGAGGCGAACACACGGAATGAAGATGGGCCACCCGGTCGAAGAGAGGCCCAAGAGGAAGCCCAAGCCCAGCACCCGGGTTGCGGTCGGACTAGCACAAGCCGTGGCCGTCGTCGTCCATATGGTCGAGGCGAGGCTTCGTGGAGAGGGTTTTTTGGAATCTAGAACGAGAGAGCTGACTCGCCGGTTGTATCGGGATTGGAAGGGAGCGAATCGCTATACGATATCCAGCTACATGAATTCGTTGTTCAAACTCGTTTGCTACCGGTAATCATATAGAGTGAGTCCTAAATCTGTCTAGAGTCTCACCTACGGTATTGGATTGGGCGATTTCGGTTGGGTTCGTCGCGTGACGGCGTGGCTGCGTCGTGAAGTTTTGCGACTCAACGGACTACTGCCGACCTCGGTACCAAATGGCGAGCGAGAAAAGTTCATTGGCATGGAAGGCCATGTTGGCGAAGCTCTCGGCTTTCACCTAAATTGTGTACGGCAAGTGCTGGCGATAACGCTGTTGGCAAACTACGATCACTTGAAAGCCCGAGCACCTCCATCCTCGAGGGAGATCTCGAATTAGGCCAGAAGGTTCAATCGATGTCAGCCGGTCTCCGGCCAGTGATTTCACGCTTTCAGCGCGGATCGACTCCATAACGCGACAACGGCACCAAGTTCCTTCCCTGCACAAGGTGTTCCGATGTGGAGCACATCGACATGACCTCAACTTCGTGCCCCGGCAGAAACCGTCGGGGGCTTGGCGCGCCCGGCGATCGCTCAGGGGTAACGAGCGATTGGTTACCGCCACGCCAGTTCTTTGCCCGGGTCACGGTGTGACTCCGCGCCACGCTACACCCGGTGGCATGTATGCTTGTGGATCTCCCGATTCCTTAGAAGCAATTCCTTTCCAGTACACTCATGCTATTCTCCAATTGAGTTCCACGAGTTTTGATGGTAGTAGTCTAAGTTGTGGAGCAAAAGCGGTGAGAATTACTTTGATGTCTATCACGGTCCACGATTCGATTAAGTCCAAGTTAGCATCTCTTCGTTTTGTGGGTAATGCAGCCTTTTTGGAAACAATCCTTAGATTATGCTATAAGTGTTCCTTGGTCCCAACTTTGTATCTTTGTTATAGAACAATTTGATAAAGCTCGGCACAATGCACCTTTCGGGCCAGTTCTTGAGGATTAAGAGCAAGCGATAGTGTTTCGGATTATGTTGAAAAGTTTGATAGCTTAGTTCATCATATCTTAGCCCATGATCCCAAGTTCGAGTACTGCAACTATCACAAATAGATTCATAGATGGCTTGAAAAATGACATTAGAGTTGTTGTTTTAGTACAAAATCCCGGAGATCACGGATCTTTATGCGAATGTTGCATTGTTGCGAGGAAGAAACAAGCAGGAGTTCTATAAAGAGAGTTCAAAAGCACGATACTTACTGCTTTTAAATCGAGAGAGCAAGGCGGTTTCATCAATTCAGGAAAGGAGAGTCTTCTTCTGGTTTTCTTAAGTAAATTTTGAACCTCTCAATTTGCTCCTGCCCGAAGATAAGGCTGCAACATTGATGAATTACGAAGCGAAAGGGTTGTGCTATAAGTGTGGGTCTAAGTGGAATCCGGATCATAAATATTGCCGCTTTCGTACCTTTGCATATGGTGGAAGAGCTATGGAAAATGGTTTGTGGTGAAATGATGTTGAAATTATCTCTCCGTTAATGAAGAGGAAGATTCTGCGATGATTTCATGGAGGTATCTATTGATCTTTGCACAAGGGCTGATTCTGTTCCACTCTTAGAATGATTCTTTGAATTGGGTGGCGGGGAAGTGTCATCTTAATTGATTACGGGTAGTACCCATAGCTTTGTGGGTGAGTCTCTAGCCGTTTTGTTGGAGAGAGTGGGCAGTTCTACCTGCTCCTTTGGAAGTTAGAGTTGCTAATGGTCGGGACACTTTCTTGTACCCATCGGATAGAGGCTTGTCTATGCCGGATCGATGGTCATGCCTTCAAACTTAATGAAAAGTGTTGTCATTGCGGTGTTATGACATTATTTTGGGTATGGATTGGTTGAGACAGTACAGTCCTATGGAGGTGGAATGGAAAGAGAAGTGGATGTCCTTTCAATACCAAGGGACTAGAATAATTTTGCAAGGTATTTCTCCTAAAATTGTTCATTGTGAACATGTTACGAGAAAGGAATTGGCTGCCCTAGAGCAACAAGATAAAGCGTGGTGCATTGTAGAGGTACAAGCTATAAATTCAGATGACAATGATATGCATCCCGATATCAAGGCGTGGTTGACCAATTACTCAATTATTTTTTGCCTCCCACGTTGGATTGCCACCAAAAAGATCAGGTGATCATACAATACCTCTTATTGAAGGAGCTCATCCTTTTTGAGTGAGACCTTATAGATATAACTCATTTCGAAAAGATGAGATTTAAAGCCAAGTGAAATAGTTGCTAGCTAATGGATGTATAGGAGGTAGTAGAGTCCTATGCTTCTCTGTTCTACTAGTGAAAAGAAAAACTAGAGATTGGAGGTTGTGTGTGGATTATAGAAAGCTTAATGCTATGACAATTAAGAACAAGTTCCCTCTCCGGTCATTGATGATGAGTTAGATGAACGGTGGGAGCACAATGGTTTACAAACATTGGATATGTCATCCGGGTTTCATCGGATCCTTGTCAATTCTACCGATGTGCCCAAAACGACTTTTCAAACTCATCATGGTCACTTTGAGTACAAGGTCATGCCTTATGGTGTCACCGGGGACCTGGTACCTTTCAACATGTCATGAATACTATTACGTCACCTGCTTTGAGGAAATTTGTTGTGGTATTTATTGATGACATCCTAATATATAGTAAAACACGGGAGGACCATCTAACTTCATTACTCCCCGGGTCCCATGGAGTTTGTCGTTTTTGTCTTTTAAACATCATGTTTGACCATTCGTCTTATTCAAAATATTTATGTAAATAATAAAATAAATTATTCAATATTTAAGTATCTTTATTGATAAAATAAGTCATAACAAAATAAATTATATTTGTGCAAAAAATTTGAATAAGACGAATCATCGAATAAAATAGCATGGAATCTAGGGTGACAAACTCAAAGGGACGGAGGGAGTATTCAACAAATCTTTGAGCTCTTGCAAAAACATAGTTTCAAGGTCAAGTTGAGCAAATGTGATTTTGCCAAGCAACAACTTTCTTACGGGTCACATTATTAGTGCTTTGCGGGGGTGGCTACCGATCTAGGAAAGGTTCAAATTATCAAAATTGGCCTACACGAAGTCAATGTTAAAGAGGTCGAAGCTTCCTAGGCCTATTTGGATACTATTGGAAGTTTGTCGAAATTTTGGCATAATCTCAAGACCTATGACTGATTTCTTTGAAGAAAGGCACTCTATTTGTATGGATTTGCAAATCAAGAAGCATCCTTTCGGTCTCTCAAAACTACTTTTGACAATAGCCCCAGTGCTAGCTTTACACGACCTCAACCAACCTTTTTTGTCATTGAGACAGATGCATCCGGCAGAGCCATAGGAGCTGTCTTACGGCAAAATGGTCATCCTATAGCATTTGTGAGTAGAGCTCTAGGAACCAAGAATCAAGCATTATCCACCTATGAGAAAGAATGTCGGCAATATTGTTGGTCATTGAACATTGGAGATCTTATTTGCAAAAGATTCGAGTTTACTACGAAAAACTAAAGAAAAAAGCCTTGTCCATCTTGATGATTAAAGGTTATCCACTCCCTAGCAACATAAGGCTCTCACAAAATTGATGGGTTTAAAATATAAGATTTGTTATAAAAAGAGCATTGAAAATAGAGTTGCTGATGCACTTTCAAGAGTTCCCAACAGAGCTAACCAGCAAGTGATGGCAATGTCGGTCCGGAAACCATTATGGCTGCAAGATATTGTTGATGCTTATCCCTCGACCCTGCTATTGTCAAACTCCTACGAAGGCCAGGTTAAATTTGTTTACGGGTAATGAAGGACATTTTTCTACGGATCATAGGGTGATTAAATTCGGAGGCAAGATTTAGGTTGGCAACAATCCTGCTGTCCAACTCAAGGTAATGAAATCCTTGCATTCAAGTCCTTTAGGAGGTCATTATGGTTTTCCTGTGACCTATAAAAGAATTGCTCAACTGTTTGCATGGCCTAGTCTCAAGTCTTACGTAAGCGGTTTGTTGCTCCTTTGTAACATTTGTCAACAAGCAAAACCAAAGAGTTAAGTACCTAGGATTACTACGGCCCTTGCCGGTTCAGGAGTATGCATGGTAGATGGTTACTCTTTGATTTTGTTGAAGGACTTCACATTTTCGGTAGTTTAATAGTATCCACGGTAGTGGTTGACAAGTTCTCTAAGTACTCACATTTTGTTCCTCTAAAACATCATTATCTTGCCATACAAGTTGCACAAGCATACATCAACAATGTGTTTAAGCTACATGGCTTTTCGAGGTGATGGTGTCGACCGAGATAGAGTTTTCACAAGCAAGGTATGGAAGCATATTTTCAAGCTCACTAACACCGAATTGAGAATGAGTAGCTCTTACCACCCTAAGTCCGATGGGCGGATCGAGAGGGTTAATCGGTGCCTTGAAGCTTATCTTCGATGCTTTGTTAATGCTTGCCCTACTCAATGGAAGCAATGGCTTTCTTCAAGCCGGATTTTGGTACAACACATGTTTTTCACACCTCTTTGAACTTGACACCATTTGTGGTTCTATATGGACAACCACCTAGACATTTGGGCATTGATGTCGTAGAGTCTTGTGCTATCCTAGAGCTTGATGTTTGGCTTAAACAAAGGAGTACAATGGTCAAGCTTCTACAACAACAATTGTTGAGAGCTCAACGAGGAGGCAAAAGGCCCAAGCCGATAAGAACAGAACTGAGAGACACTTTTCGGTGGGATTTGTTTATGTGAATGTTCGGACCTCGCCAGTTACTACCCGAGCCTGTCACAAACTGTCTTTCAAGTACTTTGGTCCATATGTGGTTTTGGCCAAAGTGGGTACAGTGGCTTATAAATTGGAACTGTCAGAATCCAGTAGAGTGCATCCTGTCTTTCATGTTTCACAATTGAAAAGAGCACTACCTCCTCTGGTTCAGGTTTCTTCAGAGTTGCCACCATCCCTTGAAACTGACCCTTTCAGGTACCCTGTTAAGGTGTTGCAGCGGCGACTGAAACCTGATGGTGATAAACTGGTTTCTGAAGTGCTGATCCAGTGGTCCTGCTGGCCGGCTTCAATGGCCATGTGGGAACTTGAGGAAGAGTTGAAGATGCAATTTCCAGGTGCATCGGCTTGGGGTCAAGCCGATTCTCAAGGAAGGAGGAATGTCAGGGTCCCTGCTCTTGGCGCTGACGAAGACATGAAGCCTGACGAACTGAATGATGCTGATGGTGAGCAGGAAGGAAACGGGATGGGAGCTGAACACACGAATGAAGATGGGCCACCAGTCGAAGAGAGGCCCAAGAGGAAGCCCAAGCCCAGCACCCGATTTGCCGGTCCAGACTGGCACAAGCCGTAGCCGTCGTCGTCCATATGAGTCGAGACGAGAGCTTCGTGGAGAGGGGTTTTTTGGAATCTAGAACAGAGTTGTGAGCTCGGCCAGTTGTATCCGGATTGGCAGGGAGCAGATCGCTCGCCTGATGTATCTAGCTAATTGAATTCGTTGTTCTAAACTCGTTTGCTACCAGTAATCATATAGAGTGAGTCCTAAATATGTCTAGAGTCTCACACTGTTGTCTTGGGGGTTCACCTGTCGTCCATCAGGATGTTGTCAGGTTTGATGTTGCAGTGGACGATCTGCGAGGTGCAGCCGTAGTGCAGGTACTCCAACCCCCCGGGCGATGGCCATGGCAGCCTCGGACGCGCCAGCTCCAGGACGGCCTCTTGTCGGGCTTGAAGAGGACGTCGCCGAGGGAGCTTCCTGGCATGAACCTCGTTCTCGAACTCCGTCTCCTGGTACTCGTCCGCACTCCTGAGCTCCTTCACGGCGACATCATGTGGTTCTAGGGACTTGACGGTGCCATGGTAGACCTTGCCAAAGCCCCCCTGGCCAAGAAGCTTGTTGAACCCATTGGTGGCTCGGCGGAGCTCCTTGCGAGTGAAAACCATGGCGCTCAAGCCTCAAATGCTTCCTGTTTCTTGCCTTCTTGTTAGTGATGTAGCAATGCAATAGGAGGATGCAAGCAGTGGCCAGCAATATCATGGCTAATCCAGCAATGACTGCGTAAGGCAGGATCACAGCAGGGGGTCCTTTGATCCGCACCTTCACCAGTGTGGTGATGCTCGAGCCATTTTGTTGCCGCCCACCTGTGAGCATTGGAGCCTCCAAGCAGCTGTTAATACTTCCATTGAACAAGGCAGCTGCACAACGGCAATTGTGCAAGCACAGGTCTTGGCACTGCTCCGCCGTGACGGACAGGTGCTGCTCATAGAATATCGTGTTCACCCAGTACATGTTGGGCAACTCCACAACCTGGAACTCAGAGGCATGGCTCTTCCGGTCATTGCAGGTATCCTGAAGAAACGCTGGCGCACAGCCCTCGTACCGAAACTGTGTGTGCAAGAAGGTGTAGCCACCCAGGCACTCACAGTCGAGCCGGTTGTCAGCGTCGTACACACAGTAGGAGTTTGGTCCACACATGCAACGCCCACCGTTCGTCGCAGCCCGGCAGCCGTCGCTTGGTCGCGGGCGTTGCCGTCGCCCGCGGTGTTGTTGGGGAGGATGTAGACACGAAGGATGCCGTCCGGGTCGAGCGTGGCGTGCTGGTAAAAAGAACCTACTGCCGCTGGAAGGAACGGACTGAGAGGCTGTCAGGTCCTGGCTGGTGCCGTCGGTGAGTCGGTAGTAGAGGTGGCCAACTTGCTCAGCGTCGAAGAAAAGCGTCGTGTTGCCATTGGCAACGCAACAAGTTTTGGTGCTCCAGTAGGCGTTGCTGGAGGGGCCTTGCTGTAATACCTCCAGATAACTGTAAACCGTTTATTCAATTAGATTGGTTGATATCATCTATTACTTCCGAGGAGGTAAGAGATAAATTATATAATTATTTAATTTTTAATTTGTAAAGTAGGATAAACAAGGAAACATTTAGATATAATTATTTTTTAGATATAATTGATGCATGCGTGACCTGTTATTAGATATGGTAAATCCTTTTATATACAACTTTGGATACGGTCTTTATTTAGCCGTGACCCGAACATGCATTGGCAACTAAGAAAAACATCGGACAAATTTGTCAAAAAAAAAAATCTGGAACCTATCATCAATAGTTATTTTATTGTAGGGAAAGTTTGCTGATGGACATCAGACAAACGCCATCTTTGTTGCTGGACATCCCAAACACAACTCTTTGCCCAGTACCATTACAATTTTGGGTTCTTTGCCTCCTCGAAGAGTGCGCTCAATATTTTAATCATTTCTCAGGTTTTGGGGAGGAGAAGGTGGGAAATGGCTTTGTTGCCCTCGTCTTCAACCCCCCTTCGCTTTCTTTTGTTGTAGGGCACCGCTCGCTTTTTTTCTTCTCCGGTGACCTCACGGGAGGTCCATCCAGCTCGCTGCCGTCCACGAGCTTACCAGCGACTTCCCACTGCCCTGCACACTACGTCGCGCGAGCAGCGAGCCGCCCCCCAAGCTACCCTCGCCATGCAGCGTGAGGTTTCAAAATCGTGGCTGGGGCTGCGTGCTGCCGCCTCCCTCGCCGATCAGCCGTCACCCGGCTGACAAACGCCAACTTTCCCAATCCAGCACAATTACACGGCGCGCGACACACCGCTCCTCGAAAATCGATCCCCACCACGTAACGAGACACGCTAACTTGCTCCGGTTGCGGCGGCCGCAGGCGGCTGACACCATAGGCGGCCGCGCTGCACCGTGGAATCGTTCAGCATCTACGCACGCCACCCGATCAATCGGGCGTCCAGTAGTTTGATTCTGAGCCGGCAATGAGCGGAGGTACTGAGATGAATGAATCGATGATGAACAGACGACGAAGCGATTTGTTGTTACCTTGTCTTTTCTGTCTGATCCTTTGCGTTGTCGTTGTCGCCGCCGCTGCCGCTTCTGGTCGATCGGCTTCCTGCTTCCTCTTTCCTCTGCTTGCTCGCTCGCTCGGCTTCGATGCCCGGCATGTTCCTACATCGCATGAACACCAAGGAGGTGGGTGGGAGAGGGAGGCGACCAGGATCTAATTGCGGAGCACATGACTATATCGTCGGAGAAGAAAAAACGGTGGCGGTGTCCTATAGCAAAAGAAAGTGAAGGGTTGAAGGTTGAAGACGAGGGAAACAAAGTCATTTCCCCACCTTCTCCCTACCCAAAACCTGAGAAATGATTAAAATACTGAGCACGGTGTCTAGGGGCAAAGAACCCCAAAATTGTAATGGTATCGGGGCAAGAGTTGCGTTTTGTGGTGTCCAGCGAGCAAAGATGGCGTTTGTCCGATGTCCTACAACAAAATTTCCCTTTATTGTAACGTGACCGATGTATATGTATCACACTACCAACTGCCTATGCCAAGCTCTTTGCCGAGAGCCACCAAAAAGACACTAGGCAAAGAAAGCCTTTGCCGAGTGCCAGAAATTCAACACTCGGCAATATATCAGGCACTCGGCAAAGTTGTCGGCTGTTAGCCTCGGCTGCCATTATCAGTCTTTACCGAGTGTCCGTCGTCGACACTCGCCAAAGAATACCGAGTGTTTTAGGGTGACACCGGGTGGAGGCACTCCAGTTTTATTCGTCGTTCAATGATTTTACATACCTTTGTTTTGCATTGTGACATTGGGGGTGAAATAGTGTAGGCCGAGCTGGTGGAAGAGAGGAGGCGACGTGAGGAGGCGGAGGAGTCCGCTCGGCAGAGGGCTGACCAATATTGGGAGGTGATGCAGGCGATGTTTCGGTATATTCAAGGTCTTGGAGCTCATGGCAACTATATTCCACCACCGATGCTATTCACTCCTCCACAGGATCCTACTGGCACTCATGTGAGTTTGCCCTTCTCTACCTTAAGTCCATATATCCTGTGCATTGCGACCTAACTTTCAAGTTTTTAGAACCTAGCTTCCAAGTTAGAGCACACTTTCAAGTTTTTAGAACCTCGCTAGTGCCAGTGGAGTATGAACGTTTTACTTTGTATGTTCCTACCTTAAATTTGTCTCACACATGCAATCTCTTCTCCTTTGTGCAGAATCAATCGGCGGGCGGTGAATAATCCAACTAAGGTCCGATCTCTTAACTAGTGGGACCGTTAGTCGGGGAGGTAGAGACTTGTGCTTGTGATGGACTTGTTTGGCCACTTGGATGGATTGTGATATATATATGTGATACATATGTGATTTGTGGACTATGTGATATTTGTGGACTATTTATGATGGTTGTGCATTATACGTGATATATATGTGATATTTGTTGATACATATGTGATTTGTATGAGTGGGATGCAATAAACAAAAAAGAGAGAGAATTTCTCGGACCCTTTGTCGAGTGTTGCACTTGGCAAAAGGCACCCTTTGCCGAGTGTAGTGACCATAACACTCAACAAAGCTGGGATCGATGCAGAGCACCTTGGAAATGTCCTTTGCCGAGTGTCATGGTCAATAGACTCGTCAAAGGGTGGTGGCTTTGCTGAGTGGCGGGTGCCTGGCACTTGTCAAAGACAACCCCTTTGCTGAGTGTTCAATACGCAGCACCGGCAGAACCACCATCTTTTGCCGAAAGTGTCTAGTCCACGACATTTTGGCAAAAAGCGACCACCCTTTGCCGAGTGCCACACCGTCATGGCAATCAGCAAAGGCCGTCTTCACCATCAACCCTCCACATCAAGTCTACTTTTTTTGCCGAGTGCTCAATAAAAGACACTCCGCAAAACAGTCTTTGCCATCACTGGGTTAGCCAAGTAACCCAGGCACTCAGCAAAGCAGTGGATTCCGGTAGTGTCACAACATAATAATATATATATACCCTAATAATAATGTGTCATGTAAAAATATACGTTAGTTGCACAAGCAAAGTAACAAATTAAAGAGATAATCAAGTAAATGAAGAAGTTGCCGGCATGACCTGCATATGTGTCATAACTAACGTGCAAGCATGCTTCTATATCAGATATGGCAAGGAAAGCAGCGCACAGATATAGCCAACATTTTCCATTGATTATTTGGTTATTTAATTGTCTAATACATCTAAAATTCAACGACTGTGATTTATTCAAACTCTTACCTTCTAAGGGGTAAAGTTTGTACCGTGCTGGAGGTTCTGCTACCTGGAAGGTCCGTCCTGTACCAGACAATGTTCCCATCGTACTGCACGATGAAAATGAAGCGGCCGGCCGTAGACAAGTCCATGTCCGAGGCCCTAGACCATAGGAATGTTCCAGGGGGCATGACCTGCCCAGGGGGAGGAGAGTGTCCGTGGGGTGTCTGAAGCTCTCCCAAACGACGGTCGTGCCGTTCGCGCCGAGGAGCTGGAGGTTGCCGGTGTCGCTGAGCGCAAGAAGGGAGCCGTAGTTCTGGCTAGGGTCAGTGTACGGGCTCCACAACACGTTGCTGGGGCTAGCAGCAGGGTTAGCTTCTAGGTAGAGGCCGGCGGTGCCGGTGAGAGTTAGGACCGACTGGTCGGCGACGACCACGGCGGAGCCTGAGCCCGTGTCTGTGGCGAACCACACCACCCTCCTCCCGTCATCGAATCGGAACCATATTGCTGGGAGGAAGAAGTTGGAGTTGTTGTCGAGGCTAATCAGGATGCTTGATGCCTAAGCCCGTGGTGGATTCATATCAGTGTGTCCGTATCTTAGCCTGCATTCTTTCATAGATACATAGATATATCGTGTATATACTTGTATTTATTTATATACGGTAGCGGTTCTTTACGTCCTATTTCTCATAACTCAATTCAGATTACTTTTGCATTCAACGCGTGGGGAATTCACTTAGTTTTAATATTTGACACCTAGTTCGTCTGCCTCGCAAGAATTGACACCCAATTTGTCTGCCTTTCAAAATATGATACCGGGACTACGAATTCTTTCAATCCGAGGGACACAGGTGATTTTCTCTCATTTTCCCTTTTCTTTTAATATTTTGACCTCTCCTGGCCACCTAATAGGACCAATCTACCCTTCACATCTATCTCTATCGATTCAATCTTTTCCTCCTCTTCACCCGTTCAGTCGCGACGCAGCCGACGGACAAGCCGCGACCGCCCCCGCGTCTGCGCGCCTCTCTGCCGCGCGTACGGCAGCGCCGTCGTGCACTCGCTCTGGAGCCACCTGCCCGTCCGCCCCGACCCGGCCACCGGCCGCGTCTACCTGCCCGAGTACCCCGAGATCGTGATCCACAGCTAGCAGCTCTCCAAGAACACGTCCGCCCCGCCGCCCGCCGTCGTGAACCGCATCATGGGATTCTACGGACAGCAGAACCTCTCGGTTACGAGAGGGGTGCGGTGCTCGTCAACACCGCGGAGGAGTTCAAGCCCACCGGTCTCGACATGCTACCACCCGCCGTCGTCGGTGCTGTACATCTCATTCGGCTCTCAGAATTCCATACGAGCATAGCACATGGCGGAGCTGGCACTGACGTTCCATGTGTTCTGTTTGCCAAGGGTAATATGGCCAAAAGAGGTGACAACATTTAAGAAAAAGGGAAAATGAGTGAAAATGGCTGGAATCTTTTTGTATTGAAAGAATTCGTAGTCCTGGTGTCAAAGTTTGAAAGGCTGACGAATTAGGTGTCAATTCTTGCGAGGCAGATGAATTGGGTGTCAAAATATTGAAATTTCTCCAACAAGTCAGGAGTGAACGTACACGACGATGTACCTGAAAGCACTGAATCCACACGTACATTGTGTCACGGACTCACGGTGGAACACTATGCCCGGTAGCCGCAGTACGGCTGATGCGTGCCGGCGAGCCAGAACGGGTAGGAGATGTTGACGCCGGCTCGCAGGGCGTCGAAGTGTTCACGGCGGCCGCGGTGGGAATTGGACTGGCTAGCAGAGCGAGAGTAGTAGTATGGCTGGCCAGAGCAGGCCAGCGGCCGGAACAGGAACACGCGCGCGCATCTTTGCGTTGTGAGTTGCGATTGCTTTTTTTTTTTTTTTAGAAGAGGAGCAGACGTACTTTGAGAACAACTGTCACAGAGGGCAATTCCAGAGTCCTCTGTTCAACAAGCAGAGGACTAGCTCGTTGCGCCAGCGCCACGTACACTGCCTAACATCTGGGTAATCTGCACAACTTTCTGAAAACAACACCACCTTTACTAGGCACTCAAGAAGTGATGTAGGAGTATATCAGAACGTGCCAACCGCAGACTATTTCTGAAAACAACACCTTTGCTAGACTATTTCTGAAAAAACACACCTTTGCTAGGCATTCAAGAAGTGATGTATATCAGAACGTGCCAAGCGCAGACTATTTCTGAAAACAACACCTTTGCAATTTCAACACCTTTGCTAGGCGCATAAGTGAAAGAAAAGAGCGGCAAGTTGCTATTAACAGAAATATATGTAGTACGTTAGAGGACAAAGGATATCAGATATCTTATTATGCAAACTTAAGACTTTACCTCTAAAAAAGCCTTAATCTTTATCACTTTGAGTGAAAGATATTATATTAGACAATTGTTTTGAAACAAATATCCTAGTACTTACGATTTCGCCCTCTGTCATAGAGAATTAGAGATACCTACACAAGTTGAGTGCCCAATTCCAGTAGTGTTGTAGGCAAATGTTTCACAACGTAGGTAACCGTCGTAAGATTTTTTGAATTCACAACGCTGATCCCTTCATATTTAGCACTTCACTAGAAACTTGTCTTGTTGTACCACTGATCATGCTCGTGCTTTCAGCATTCCAACTGTAAGCTGGAACGCCGCTGCAAAAGAATGAAAAAATTGCTATATCAACATTGTTATAAATGATACGGAATAATTGTTGAAATATATGTATCTCAAATAATATCTTACAATATTTGACTGAAGTTTTGCCTTGGTGGCATGTCAAGTTCATCTGTACCTCTCTCAAACATTTCCAAGACCTTTCCCATGGTAGGGCGATGCATTGGTAATATTTGGATGCACCACAGGCCAATCACACTTATTTTTTTCTGGCGATTCCTTTGTTTTCATGTGTAACTTCACATGCCTGTAGTCCATCGTCTTGACCAAAGTGGTCATAAATCCAATGTGGAAAATACTTTTCACTTGACTGTGGAGCCATCGATTTAACATTTTTTCTGCCTCCAACCATCTCCAGCAACATCATTCCATAACTATAAACATCTGATTTTTTTGAAAACAACTCTGAAGGTTCGAGAATGCACTTCAGGAGCTATAAACCCAGGTGTTCCTCTAGCATCGCCATAGAAAGTTTGCTCTCCTTGGTATGGCATAACTTGGCCAAACCAAAATCGGCAATCTTTGGGTGAAAGTTCTGATCCAGAAGGATATTTGGAGGCTTGATATCAAAATGCACTATGCGTGTATTACAACTATGGTGCAAGTATTCCAACCCTCGAGCAATGCCAATTGCTATGGTATAGAGCTTATCCCATCCTAAAGTTTCTTTGGGATTCTCAGAGTATATATACTTATCCAAAGAACCATTTGGCATATACTCATATATTAGGGCCCTCTTTGAGCCTTCCAAACAAAAGCCAAATAAGCTAACAATATTAATGTGTGATGTCCGGCCAATACTCATAACCTCGTTGACAAACTCCTCGCCATCACCTTCGAGTCATGCAAGAATTTTACTGCAACTAGACGACCATCATCTAGCCTTCCTTTGAAAACCATGCCATAACCACCTTCCCCAAGCTTATTATTAAGGGAAGATGTTATCTTTGTTACTCTGAGTATTTGTATCTTTTTGGAGCTAGTGATCCATGTGCTAATATGAGGGCCTCAATGCTTTCTTCTATGGTGCTGCTGGTCTTCTTGCACAGGAAAAGGCTGACTTTTCGCCGATGCCATACAAACACATATATACTTGGTAGGAGCAAGCTTGCAGCTACTGAAATCGAAACTGAAATTAAAGTAGATGTTATTTCCTTCTCGCAAAAACAATGAGGTGTTATATTATGAGCATTCAGATTTACAGGCCATAAACAATTCAAATTGTGAATGTGAAAATAAATTATAATGGTCACATATTTCCTTCTTGCACCCGGTTGTAAGCATAGCGGCCTCCGTGCAGCTATTGTTACTTCTTCCGTCGAACAAGGCAGCTGCGCAGAGGCAGTTGTCCAAGCACAGATCTTGGCATTGCTCCACTGTGATGAACTGCCGCTGCGCGTAGAATATCATGTTCATCGGCTGGTTCCAGTACGTGTTGGTTAACTCCACGAGCTTGAACTCGGAAGCATGGCTCTTGTTCCCGTCGTCACAGGTATCCTGAAGAAACGCTGGCGAACAGCCCTTGTACCTGAATTGCGTGTGCGAGAAGGTATAGCCACTAAGACACTCACAGTCGAGCCGGTTGTCAGCACCGTATACGACACAGTATGAGTTTTGTCCACACATGCCATGGCCACCATGTGTGGTCGTTTGGCAGCCAGTGCTTGGTGTAGACGACGGCTCCATGACAGACCATGCGGCGGTGCCGTTGCCGCCGGTGTTGTTGGGGAGGATGTAGACACGAAGGATTCCATCTGGGTCCAGCGTGGCGTGCTGGTAGAACCGATTGCCGGGCGAAGAAGGAATGGGCTGAGCCTGAGGGGATGTTAGGTTCCTGCTGCTGCCGTCGGCGAGTCGGTAGTAGAGGTGCCCGACGAGCTCGGCGTCGAAGAAGAGAGTCGTGTTGCTGGCCCAATTAGTGTTGCTGGCCCAGTAGGCGTCGCCTGAAATGGTGGAGATGCTTCTAGCAAAATCTGTCATGTACATGTACATGACGATGTTCCCGTCGCCCTGCACGACGAAGCTGAAACGGCCGACCGAGAAGTCCGCGTCGGAGGCCCTAGACCGGAGGAATGTATTGGGGGGCATGACCTGCCCCGGGAGCAGGGTGTCCGTGGGGTGTCCGAAGCTCTCCCAGACGACGGTCTTGCCGTCGGCGCCGAGGAACTGGAGGTTGCCGGTGTCGCGCAGCGCGAGAAGGGAGCCGTAGTTCTGGCTAGGGTCGGTGTAAGGGCTCCAGGCCGCCTTGCTGGGGCTAGCAGGGTTTGCTGCTAGTAGGGACAGCTGGCCCGCGGCGGTTAGGTTCAGGACGGACTGGCCGGCGGCGACCACGGCGGAGCCTGAGCCCGCGTCTGCGGCGAACCACACGACGCTGCCAGGATCAAAGTGAAACCATATCGCTAGGAGGAAGGAGTTGGAGTTGTTGTCGAGGGCGCGGAATCCGAAGGCGAAGTCGCCGGAGGGGCTGGTGATGTAGTTGGGTGGCGTCAGGCTCTCGCCGGCGGCTAAGCTGCTCCGGGTTGACGTGGCTACAAGAACGTACGGCTGCAGTCGCATGGCAAGGAAAAAGCAAGGTGTACGAGGTGAACAAGGGAGAGTAGTGGCTTCATTGCTGGATAAGCTAGTAGAATGGCTCTCTCGATCTCTATACGAGGATGAGCTAGGATATTTATAGCCAGTGCCACCTTATTTATGGAGCAAAATTCAGCAACACTCCATTAACTTTTCTCATCAAGATGTCATCTAAACCCCCTTCACTTTTTAATGTAATATACTCCCTCCATATTGAAAAGGAAGTCGTTTTAGGACATCGACACGGTCTCCAAAGTGTAACTTTGACTTTCTTTTCTATCAAAATATTTATTAAGAAATTATATATGTATACTTTTATGAAAGTATTTTTCAAGACAAATCTATTGATATGATTTTCACATTTCAAAACTCAACGACTTAAAAGTTATTAATCATTTATGTTCCCAATGTTTGACCGGCGCTTTTTCCAAAACGACTTCCTTTTCAATATGGAGGAGTATGTGGGTCCCTAAACTTAGAGCATGTTTTGATTGTTAGTCACCTGACTAAAATTTTAGTCATCTAACTACAAATTTAGTCACCCCTCCTTTTAAATAAAGGGACTAAAGAAGAGAGAGGAGAGAGATAGAGAGAGGCACGTGGTACAAGAAAGAAAGAGTACTAAAAGCTAGGGTATCCCTAACTTTTATATTTTAGTCAACTCCCTGACTTTTTAGTCACTTTTTGTTTGGAGTTTAGTGACTAAAAGTGACTAAAATAGGGGTGACTAATTTTAGTCACCCTAATCCAAACACCCCCCTTAGCAGAGAGGTGTCATCGAGGATTCTAAACTTTCAAAAGGTGATCATTGTGGGTCCAAAGGATTCTAAACTTTCAAAGGTGATCATTGTGGGTCCAAAACTTGACAGAGAATGTGTCATCTAGGTTCCTAAACTTTGAAGGTGGTCATCACATGCCCTAAACTTAGGCTGTGGTGTCATCCCGGTTCAAATGTGTAATTTTTACCCGCCAATCAACTTGAAAGTTTAGGGATATGGATGAAGCATTCTGCCAAGTTTAGGGATCTGTGGTGGTGTGATCAACTTAAAAGTTTAGGGTGGGACTTGGATGACACTCTTTTACCAAGTTTAAGGATCCACATATATCACTTTAGAAGTTCAGATAACACCTTAAGCTAATTAAGTTGATGGATGTGCAGTGAATTATTGTCTTATTTACACCTTCCGTGCTCGAGACGGCTGGCTATATCTATATGGCAAAGTGCCAAAGCCTATGAGTCTAGGATGCACGAAACAAGCAATGAAATTATATTTCCCTAGTAAAAAAAAGAAGCAATGAAATTATACGGTGAATGTCAGCTCATCAAGTTGGCAGTTTCTCCGGTCTTTTTGTAATTTGTCTCACGCAGAGAACAAGATCCAAGATGCATGGTTGCAGAGCTATCCAGATATTTACCGCCGGTAGCGGTTTGTGACTCACGCCGTGTCCGAGGGCCACGGCGCACGCGTCATAGTCCCAACGAGAAAAGCAAGCTAAGGAAAATTCCGTTCGCTCCAACCGTCAACAGCTCTTGTGTGATGTTAGAGAAAAGAAAGGTACCCGCCGAGTGTCACTCAATTTGTGAATGAATGCGAACAAATGCTTTCTTGACCATGACCACTGACTGGATTTGACCTACAACATTCCGGCTTTGGAAGCTACAAATAAAGGTGGCTTGTGCAATGGCGCAATGGCCCCTAAAATTTTTACAGTTCTATATTTCCCCCAAGGGTTGCTCTGTCTATATTTAAATTTAATACCTCAAATTCAGGTTGGAATTCTGAGATGTTTTTTTTTTTTTTCCCACACAGACTTCATGCACAGTTTCAAAAGTTCCCATAGATCAAAAATACTGATCCCCATCGAAATTTGTTCCCGCCCAATTTGCACAATCTCAAAATCTTTGACGCAATTCAACACAATAGGAGTAGAAAAAAGTGAGTGAGGAGGCGCAATAGTTTCAAAGCAGCAAGAGTATGGAAAAATAGTGAGTCAAAATCAACAGACAAATTAATTGTAACTCAGCTTAACGACATACTATTCTAAGCCATATTGAAATAAATAAACACCAATTTAGTAACAATGTCAAAACAAGTGCATAATAGATAAGTTGTCCACAACTATCTTTCTTCTTGTATTTTTGCCCGTGATGCGGTTGATATATTCTCGTATGGATACAAGAGCTACACATCGTCGTGAATTCCATCATACGCCAAGATCACAAAGTTCTTTCGTAGTCTTTGGTCATCATGTGCAGAAGGCAGACGTAAGTAATAAGTTGAAATTACATAAGACCACAAACATAAAAGTACAAATTGGCATGAATTGTCCATTGTTCCACAATCCACATGGACATGAGCTGCAGGCTGCAAAACCATGAAGACAAATAAATTCCTATATAGCATAATAAATACTCAACTATTTAAACCTGAATATAGTTAACTTATTGCACCATATGTGTTGGCTACCCATCTTGTATGGTTGGAATGTCCACTTGAGAGTATATGTTTGCACTAAAAGACATCGACAACACGTCTAGGAGCTTCCACTTCCAATTGTACATAGCGCTTGTATGTCATATCTTTTACACCAATCAGGAATAGAAGTAGGACAAAGCACAGTTAGACATTTTTTCCTTGTGCCAAGGTGTTGCTCGTGAAGCTCCCAACTTGACCTCAGTGCTATGCTCAAATCGCTAGCTAGGAGGAATCCTATTGGCTATCAATGACAATTTACAAATAGCTAGCTAGATGAGACATATCAATAAGAAAAAATAAACACCATAGTTGAGAGTTATGTGAGAGAGATGTTTCTAGGAGATTGAGCTAGATTAGCTATTTATTAGTCGCTAGCTATTTGGTCTCTCTCCTCGATAGCCAATGAACGTGTTACTTTTTTATTATTTTTATACCTCATCTAGCTAGCTATTTGCAAATTGCTGCTCATAGCCAATAGAATTCCTCCCGCTAGCTATTTGATCACCATTGAGACGCCCTGATAGATGCTTTTGCTATGCTTTATTAAGTGGAGGAGCTTTGTCATTCTCGAAGTGCCATTTTCCACGCGTACGTCCTAATAAATTCTTCCTTTGATATGATGACAGGAGATCATCGACGACCCAAACCCCCAAAGTCAAGGGTAAACGAGACGTAGTGAACATTCCAAATTGCGTCCATGTCACGATGCATGGTACATGCGTACATAAGGCCGGGGTTCCACTGTTTTGAATGAATACCAGGGGCGAGAATTAGAGTATAGTTATTGGGGTTATCTGACCCCGATAACTTGCTGAAAATAGCACTAAAAATACTCTTATCCACATAAAAATCACTTTTTGAAATAGAGAATCAGTACATATTTGGCCCCGCCCGTGAGGCAATATCCTACATTCGCCACTGATGAATACGTACATATAGCTTGAACAGCGCAACAAGCTATACATGGAAACCGCCAACAGGTATGGCCACTACTCGCTGGGGGGGAACTGTATTGTTTGTCAAAGCCTAGCAATAACATTACCGGAAACGACCGCTTTGCCGGGCACTCGGCATAATACACTCGGCAAACTCTTTGCTAAGTGCTCGTGTCTCCAGTAGTGTAAGCTAGTGGTCATGGTCAAGCACTCATGGTCAATTTTTTTTCTTTTTGACTCGTGGTCAAGCATTTGGAAGTGGACATGGAGCGAAGCGGACCGGGGTCCTGCATTCATACGGATCGATCGAGCTTCACTTGATGCTTAATTAGCTTGCTTCACACATTGGGGCTAGCTTTATTTCCGATGACGCACGCGTGTGCCGTGGCCCTCGGACAACAGCGCAAATGGTGGATGGTCAGCTTTACATGTCGTCCATGAAGGTTACGAAATAGTACACAGGATATTGAAGGTTTAAAATTTATAACATGCATAAATGTCTTTTTAATCTATGCATCCATTATGTACTAATAGCATCTCTAGTGGGGGTCTGCAAATTCGGGTCTCAAAATTCCATACATGTCGGTAGTGATGAAAACGAACGGAAACGGACGGAAAAAAACTCATTTCTACTTTCGTTTCTATTTTTTTGGCGGAATCGGATCGGGTTCAGAAAAATACGGGTAACTAAAAACGAATCGAATATGCGGAAGTACGGAAACGAACCAATACGGACGTTGAGCGGAAAGAATAACGCGATAAAATATTCTCGAGTATACATGAACAAAATCACAAAATAATGTATGCAGTACGGGGTTATTAGTCCAATATTCACTGGTATGCCATGTGTTAACATGTTAACATGCATAATTAGTGATTAGTATGTTTATGAACATATAAATTTTTTGGACATATCTTGTGGAGATTAAAAACGGGATGAAAAAACGGAATAAATACGGGTCAATTTCGGGTGAAAACGGATTCCTCGAAACGGACGGAAAAACCCTTTTTCTACTCGTAAATACGCAAAACGGGATCCCACAAATACGAAACGGACGGACAAATATAGAAAACGGAACGGTCGGAACGGAAATTTTTCCTTCCGTTTTTCAACGCTACATGTCGGCCAAAAAAAAAAAAAAAAAAAAAAAAAAAAAAAATGGGGGCTCAAATTGACTCTCAACTCCAAAGTGGAAGAAGCAACTTATCCATTTAGGATTAAAATTTAGGAGTAGGGGCCTCCTATTGCTATTGCTAGAGTCTTGGGATTCTAATTTAGGAGAGCATGAAAAATAGGAGCCCATTTAAGATCTCCACTGAATTTGATTTTTTTTGGTCTAACTCCTTAAAAGAGTAAGGACTTGTTTAGAGGCTTCCACTGCGGTCCCAAGCTACGCCGGCCGCGCACTCCAGCTGCCCCGGCCCACCATCCGTCGCAGTTCCCGCCTCGCCGCCAAGCCTCGTGCACCGAACGCAACCCTCCAGGCTCAGGCGATCCTCATGCAGAAGATGGGCGTGGTCACTCAGCTGCAGCCGGTTGATCTCGACGCTGCTCGCCCGATTGCCGACGCGTTCGCAGGCCAGCTCACGCCATCGAAGGAGGAAGCTATGCAGGTGCTGTTCGGCGACGGTTTCGACCCGGTTGCCTGGAACCTGAACCTCGTTGGCCTCGAGGAGGAGCAGCAGTAGTGCGTGTACTGCCTGTCGCTTTTTGTGTATACAATGTCACAAGGCAATATTCTAGTGTGGAATGTGCGTGGCCTTAATGGCGTGGTTTCGCCGCAATGCTGTCGAATTATTTCGTGGCCCAAGAACAGCCGCCGCTTGTCTGTCTGCAAGAGTCCAAGCTGGACAATGTAGCCGACACTCTGAATGCTGAAATCCTAGGATGCGGGTTTGACTACGACTTTCTTCCTTCGCGTGAATGTGGCGGGGGGTATTCGGTTGGGTGGCTGCGTGATCGGTGGACGATTTCTGCCGGCCCACAAAGGAGCATTCTCCATCTCCCTAAGTGTGGGACACGAATATTCCGGCCGTCATTAACTAGGCCGAATCCGAAATAAAAGCCCAATCGAACCGAACTCCATTTCGACCGACAAGGTGCTTCTCCGTCTCGAACGAGCTCCTTCGGAACGGCAGCTCTCGGGACACGAGCTCGAGTTCGCCCTATCGACCCACTCCGCCCGAGCGAACTCCTCACGACTCACGAGCTCTTCCACAGGGAAACCCCGAGCTCGAGCTCGGTCGACGAGCTCCCTTCCGATCTCGAAAACGGGCTCGGGCCACGATGACGGTCGACAGAGCGCGCGGCTACTTGTCGGGCGCCGCAGCCTATGGCGGGATATCGCCCAGGAGAATGAAATCCCCGAGACACGCGCGGTATGGCCCGTCGGAGTCACGCCATGCCGCGCCCGAACACTACGGACAAACGCTACAAGACAAAAAGATGACCTCGGCAATGCGGCCGAGCTCTACGCGAGCTCTCCTGTCCACATGTTTTCCGACATAAGGTACAAGCATTTACCGGGCGGCTCGCCGCGAGGGGAAGCGGAAGCGGCGTGTACTGGCGTTCGACAAGACGTGTAGGCGGCGACGGTATGGGACAAGCTCGGTGTCTCCTCCATCACCGACCGCCGAGCTCCGAGCTCGACGGCCGGGCGTCACGAGACCTCGGGTATGAAGCCGCCTACAAAATATACTCCGACCGGCGGTAGGCTGCGGCGTAGGGCGGCGGCGATGCGGCGCCTGCACGACGCGGGCGGTCCGGCGTGCCCGCAAAACCAGCGGCATCTTCCCCTTTGCCCTTGAATTTGCGTTCCTTCTCCTCTTAAGTCCCTCTCTCGGTGGCCTCGTGCACCCCCTTGCTACTATAAAAGGGGAGTCTCGGCCATTGGGAGAGGGCAAGCTCTCAAGCACACAAAGGCAACTAGCTACTACACACTTTCGATCACCCACCACGAGAGACACGGGAGCTCATCTCCCTCGCCCGCTTGTATTCACCCCGATACGAGCATTTGAGCTCGGATAGTGCGGACCATTGGACTAGGGTGCGCCCGATTAGCCCCGAACCAGTATAAACACCGTGTCATTGTCCCTTGAGCTAAGCCATCGTTGCACACATTAGCGATTCGACATTGTGACCGTGGTATACGACCAAAGACCGGTTGGTGCGCCGGTAGGGGCGGCGCTAGTGTGACGATCGCCCGCCGATGGCTCCCTTCACCACATCTCCGGCGCCCGGCCGCACCGATGCGCCCGGGACGGACTTCACCGGCACCCGGCTCAGGGGCTCCCCCATCGAGATCACCTTCCCCGGCCGGGTGCGGGACGTGGCCGACGCCGCCCTAGTCCGCGATGCCGCCCGACTCGTGCTGATCGCTCCGGCTGGGACGCGACTTCCGGACGGCCAGCCCCATCATCCCGGGCGGCGGCCGACCCGATTCCAAGCATTGCGGACCTGCTTCGCACATCCGACGAGCCCTAAGCCGACTCGGGAGCTCTTCCGCGACACGTCACCTTCTCCGTCGCCAACGTCGTCCTACAGCTGCGGGCCAGGCTCCGCTCTCCCCGACGAGTTCCTTACCGCGCACACCGAGATGTACCCGCCAGGACAGCTCTTCCTACTAGCACCCCGGAGCGACGAGCTCGGGGCGACCGGCCTCGAGGCCGCGCCGATGGCTTGAGCCTCGCAGTCGGCCCGCTCGCGGTGCTACATGTGCCAAACCCCGGGCGCGCGGTGCACGGCGTGCGTAGCGAGGAGAGTCCACCGGCACCCCACCGCACTCGGGGATGAGACTCGGCGGCTCCCTCAACGGCGCACCGCCTAAAGCGTGTCCATAAGCGTCTCGAGGAGCTCGAGGAGGCCCGAGGCGAGATCGCGCGCAGAGCGTGAGGCTCTCCTCGCCCGAGGAAGGAGGCCGACACCAAGCTCGAGCTCGCGGGGAGGCACGGCGCGCCGCATCGAGGAGGCGACCTCCCCGGTCGGCAGGGCAACCCGTAACCTCAACGCACGCCTCCATGCTCCTACATGACCTCTTCAGGCCGAGGGCGCCGAGGCCGGGCGAGGTGCACCGGCGTTTGCGATCCCTCATCGAGAAGGCCGCGGAGCCGGCGGATGGAGAGCTCGGCGCCGCACCGCCGGCTCAGGAGGAGCACGAGGCCTCCTCCAACCGGAGGCGGATCGAGGACGACTCCCACGAGTCACGCCCGCGCCGGATCGGCGAGAACCGCGACGCATGGGACACCTCGGCGCGCACCGGCGCGTCGGCTTCGGAGGAAGCGGCCGGGCGCCAGCGTCGAACGCCGTGGCGGCCGTAGCGACGGCGGCGACCGCCCAGCGCTCCACGGCAAGAGGAGGTGGCCGCTATGACAGACGTGGAGGGCCGCGGCAGGTCCGACTGGGGAAATGGGAGGCGACCAACGCGTTCTCCCGAGCTCGAGCTCGAGTAGAGCTCGGGGCGGGAGCCCCACTCCGGACGGCGGCGCCGCGGGTCTTCACGGCGGAGGTCCACGACGCGCCCGTTCCCAAAAGCGCTTCCGCGCTCCGACCTCCTTCCGAAGTACAATGGGGAGACAGACCCCCAGCGTATGGCTCGAGGATTACCGCCTCACGTGCGGTCGGGAGGAGCCGATGACGAGCTCTTCATCATCCGCAACCTCCCTCTATACCTCGGCCGACCTTGCTCGGTCATGGCTCGAGCATCGCTGCAGTCCCATCAACCGGCACGACCTCCGTGACATCTTCGTCGGCAACTTCCGGGGAACCTACTCCGCCAAAGCAACACGTGGGACCTCCGTAGCCGCAAGCGCGAAGAATGAGAGCCTCTTGGCGACTACATCCGGCGCTTCTCCGAGCTGCGCAACGAGCTCTCCGACGCCACCGACGTCGAGATCATCACCGCCTTCACCTTTTGGCATGACCTGCGAGACGCTCATCATGAGCTCGGCACCCGCAAAGCCCAAGACGGTGAAGGAGCTCCACGACTCGCCCACGAACCACGCCGGGGCGAGGAAGCCATCTCCCACCGCCCTCCACGGCACCAGGCAAGGGCAAGGAGAAAACCGCCACGAGGGCGCCGAGGGATTGATGTCGCGCCCCAAAAAGAAGAAGAACAAGAACGCGCCGCGCAACGCAGGACGACTTCGTGGCGGTGGGCGACAAGAAGAAACCGGGTGCCAAGGCGGCGGCCGAAGGCTCCCAAGGACTACCGAGAAGAAGCTCGAGCTCCCTACCCCAACCATGAGGGTCCCGTCAAGCACAAGCTCAAGGACGCAACCTCCCGCGGAAGTTCGTGGATCGGTATGAGGCGGGTGACGGCACGGCAACGGCGGAACGAGGATGAGGATGCGACGAGCGGCCGGGCGACAAGGACGTCTTCTTCGAGGGCGGCGCTGGTCAACGCCGTCTTCGGCGGGCGGCATACGAATCAAGCACCGCCCGAGCTCTGCCGCGAGGTCCCTCGCGGGCGAGCCCGCAATGCCCTCCTACCTCAAGTGGTCCGGCACCGATCACCTTCGACAAGAAGGACCACCCCTGCACGTCCCTCACCCGGGCGATTCCCGCTTGTCGCCGACCCCATCGTCGGCACCAAGCGTCTAGGCAAGGTGCTGATGGATAGCGGCAGCGCCTCAACCTCCTCTACATCGACACCATGGAGGCTCTCGGCATCACGCGAGCTCGCCTTCTACCTTCAACGGACCCCATCCACGGGTGGTGCGGGGAAGCGGCGTTCCCGCTCGGGCGGATCGACCTCCCCGTCACCTTCGGCGACCCGAGCAACTTTCGCAAGGGAGGTGCTCACCTTCGAGGTGCTCCCTTACAGAGCGCGTGCCACGCTTGTTGGGCGGCGGCGTGTTCTGCGCGAGGTTCATGGCCGTGCCCAACTACACGTACCTCAAGCTCAAGATCCCGGGCCCAAGGGGGCGTGATCACCATCAACTCCACCTTCGAGCGCCTTCAAGCTGCGAGGGGAGGCCATGCGACACCGACGCCCTCATCGAGTCCGAAGCTCATCCCGAGATGCTCACATGGGTCCAAAGCGGAGGACTCCAATGAGCTCAAGAAGGCGTCTAGCACGGCCAGCAAGGCGGCGAGCTCATCTACCAGCTCGAGAAGGCGGGCTCCCTTCGCCGGGACGAGGACGCCAAGACAAGTACCGGTGGACAAGGAAGGGTGCACCGATTCGGGTCGGTGCCGAGCTCACTCCTAAATAGGGAAGCGGCTCGTCGACTTCCTCCGGCGCGAACCTCGAGGTGTTCGGCGTGGAAACCCCGGACATGCCCGGCATACCGGGAAGTCGCCCGAAAGCACTCCTTTAAACATCAAGCCCGGTCTCGGGCGGTGAAGCGTGACTCCGGCGGGCCGACGACGGCGGCGGCGGCGGGTAATCGTGCCGAGGAAATAGATAAGCTCTTAGCGGCGGGCTTTGTTAAGGAGGTGTATCATCAGTGGATAGCCAACCCATACTAGTCAAGAAGAAGAATGGAAAATGGAGAATGTGTGTTGAGTATACGAGTCTCAACAAGGCATGCCCAAAGGATCCGTTTCCTTTGGTGCATCGACCAAATCGTTGACTCCACCTCAGGGTGCGAGACACTTTGTTTTCGGCGCTTACTCCGGCTACCACACGGATCACGATGAGCGAGCTCGATCAGCTCGCAGCCTCCTTCATCACCCAGCCGGGCGCGTTACGCTACGTAGCGATGCCGTTCGGGCTAAAAATGCTGGCGCCACCTTCGTGAGGTGCATGCAAAAAAGTCTTCAAGAGCTTCTCGGCGGCGCGTTGAAGCATACGTCGATGACATCGTAGTCAAGATGAAGCGCCGCGGGAGAGCTCATCCCGGCCTCGAGCAAGTCTTCGGCAAGCTCGCGAGTTCGGGGGTGAAGCTCAACCCACGAGAAATGCGTCTTTGGGGTCCCCTCGTGTGGGAAGCTTCTCGGCTTCATAGTGTCCGGAGTGCGGTATTGAAGCCAACCCGAAAAAGATCGAAGCCATCCAAAAATATGGGCCCGATCAAAAAACGTCAAGGCGATACGGCGACTCACGGGATGTGTCTCATGCGGCTCGGCGGTTCATAGCTCGTCTCGGTGGCGTAGTCTCCCACACTCTATAAACTCCTAAAGAAGTCGGAGGGCTTTGCACGGACCAGCGAGCACGAGGCGGCTCTCGACTCTCTAAAAAGCACGACCAACCCGTCGGTACTCAACGCCGCCAAAGCGGGATGAGCCAATGCTGCTCCCATCTCGGCCACCTCCCGGTCGTCGGCACGGTGCTCGTGGTGGAGCGTGAGGAGGAAGGGCATGCGGCCGTGTACGGCGTCCGGTCTGCCGTCGGCGAGGTCCTCTGGAGCACCAAGGCGGCGGCACGGGCTCGAGCTTCGCCTATGCCTTGCGATCACGCCGCAAGCTCGCCACTACCGGAGCGCACCCAATCACCGTCGTCTCAAGTTCCCTTTCGGCGAGATCATCCGCGACCAGGGCTGGGGCGATCGCCAAGTGGGGCATCGGCTCATGGGCTCGGACATCGCGCACGCGCCAAAGGGGCGCCATCAAGTCCCGGGTGCTCCCGATTTCGTAGCCGGAGTGGACGAGAGCGTTGCCCCCAAGACGGACGGCCGGCGAGTATTGGATCCTCTGCCCGGCGGCTCGGGTGAGTAAGCGTGCGACGCGGGGCTGGGACCGGGTCTTCGTCTCGCCCGGCAACGTGCGCATGAGGTTTCGGTCGCCTCTACTTCACCTCATCAAATAATGTCGCCGAGCACGAGGCCCCAGTAAGCCGGACTCTGCATCGCCAGGGCTCGGCATCATCTTCGACTCGGTGGGGACTCCAAGCTCATCGCCGACCCGGCCACGAAGGGAGGCCGGCTAGCGTCGGCTCAGGATGATCGTGTATTCGCGAAGGTGCGCGAGCTCGAACACCGGCGGTCTCGAGTTCAAGCACGTCCGCCGCCCGGTACATCGTGGCGGACGGCGTCCTTGCCAAGCTTCGCCTCCGGCCCAGGAAGCAAGGAAGTTCCCCGGTGTGTTCGCTCATGACCCGGTACCTCCCCTCAATCCGACTTGAGGGGAGGGCTCAAACTCACGCCAGATCCGGCCAAGGCGCCTTTTGTGCCTTTTTCCGACAAAGGTCGAGACTTCCCGGCTCGAGCTGGTCGATGGAGGTCAACCTCGTCGATGCGAAGTCTTCACTATCCCGGGCGGATGCCCCAAGACTCCGCGGCGGATTCCCCATCCTAAGATGGCTAGGGGACGGCAAGCTCCGACGGAGAAGGAGGAGGCCCGGTGCATCGTGCGGTCGAAAGCTAAATCTTATAAAGATCATCGACCACCCAGCTCTGGTGGCGCGTCGGGGTACTCCGCCTTTTGCATCACCGAGGAAGGCGCGAGCGAACTCATAAAGGGAGACACGCGAGTCACGGACACCACGCGACCCCGCGAGCTCTGGTGGGCAAGGCTTTCCGCCAAGGCTTCGGCCGGCGGCGGCGGTTGACGCCAACGGTGTCTGCGCCGCTAGGGGGTGCCGTTCTTCCTGCAGACGCACCTCCGCCCGGGGCCCTCGGGGCGATCCCATCACTTGGCCCGCCGGCGGTCGGGGACTCGACATGGTCGGCCCATTCACGGGTCGCCGGGGCTTCCGCGATCTCCCCCGTCGCCATCGACAAGTTCACCAAATGGATCGAGGTCATGCCTATCTCCGACGCGGTCGCGGGGAGAGCGGTCAAGTTCTTCACGGCATCGTCCACCGCCGGCGTCCCGAACTTGATCATCACCGACAACCGGCACCAACTTCACCGAGGCAGTCTTCCTCGACCGTGCGGCGACTATGGCATCCGTGTGCAGGCTTGGGCCACCACCCTAAGACTAACGGGCAGGTCGGCGGGCCAGCGGGGATGATTTTCGCGGGGACTAAAGCCACGCATCTTCAAGCAGCTCGAGAAGTTTGGTGGGCGATGGCTCGCCCGAGCCCCCCGCCCGTCGTATGGAGCCTTAGGACTATGCCGGCGAGCCGCGGGACACACCGTTCTTCCTCGTCTTCGGATCCGAGGCCGTGCTCCCCACCAACCTCGATGCGGCCGCCAGCGAGTCCCGCGCGCCAACGGCGCCGGCAACGAGGAGGCGCTCGAGGACGCGCGCGGTCGGCTCGAAGAAGCCGCAGGTCGAGCTCGCACACATCGCCAAGTACCCGACAATCGATGCCGCTACCCACGACCGCCATATGCGAGGGCGAGCCTTTAGCATCGGCGACCAAGTCACAGCGGGTACAAAGCGCGAAGGAGAGGCACAAGCTCGCCTTAGGAAGGGCGTTCACCATCTCCGAGTTCTACGACCAGGCTCATACAAGATCAGGGGCCGGGTGCGAGCTCACCAACGCGCGGAACATCGAGCGGCTACGTTGCTTTTACCCTTAGATGTACCCAGCAAAAGTCGTCTTCATGAAGTTTGAATAAAAAAGCACACCTCGATGCAAAATTTGTGCAAGCATTCGAACTCTTTCGTTTTTAAATTTGTTGAGCAATCATTGCCCCCTGCCTTCAGCGAGGCCGCCCTTGCTCGGGACTCTGAGAAGGGCGGGCGCAACACCTCGCGTGTCTCGCGAATTCGTTTTCAAAAAATTCCTAAAAGACAAACTCATAGGCTTGTCGGGGACCATGCTTTCGGATTGCTCGACCTCTCGCCGCTTCCTTTCCGGAACTTACACGCGGTGTTATACGATCAAGTTAGGGGTCTCCGAGAAGACATAAGCGCAATCGCAAGCGACCTTGCGTGCCGCGGCGGTGAGGAAAGGCGCTTCTCAAAGGAACGAGCTCGAATTCGAAAAAACATAACAAAGCACATAAGGATGAAAAGAAAATGACTTCTTTTTATATGGCTTAGTCGACTCAAGTTATATTACATTTTTGCCTGAGCTCGGGGGACTTTGTTCAACAAAAGAGGCCCCGCCTCGACCTAACCTACTCTTACAGCGAGGAAGAATCCTCCCAGGGCGACTCCCTTGGCCGTAGGTGTGGGCTGGAAAGGCGTCGAGCTCGCCTGGCTGCGAGCTTGAAAGCTTCTTCGCCATCTTCGAGCATCGGCCTCCGCTTTGGCGGCCACGGTCGGTCGCCTCGGTGTCACTTGTGGCCAGCCCTTGCCCACCACATTGGTGTCGATCTTGGGTGAGTGGGCGGGGACCGGCGACTGCCGCCTTGTGAGGGCAGGCGCGACGGTGCCCTCGCCACGTGCGAGACACGAGAAGCACCGGGTGGCCGGGTTCTCCAGCTCTTCAAGCCGGGACGTCGCGAGACACCGTCTTGAAGTCGGGACGAGGTCCGTCTGCTCGCGCCGACTCGACCGTCTCGGCCTTGATCGCCGAATCGCGGGCCGGCGACCTCGGTCTCCTTTCCTTTGGGCGCCTCGTTCTTTGTTGGGCTCGATGCAACAGCGTACAAGGTCGCGCGTCGCTGCTGCGCTCCTCCTCTCCTTCTGCTGCGGCGTAAGGTTTGCGTGTCATCGAGGGTGGCCTCGCGGAGGAGGGGGAGCTCTCTTTCTCCTTGAGGCTCGGGCCGGCTCTAGTGACTTCTCCTTCTCGGCTGCAAAAGAGACAAACAATCCGGAGCATGAGTCTCGAAGCACGAAGAAGAAAAAGCAAAAACACACCGGCTTACTGCGTGGGGACTTCGCCGTGAGCTCTTCACGATTCGCGAGAAAGATTGGTTTCGATCGGCCCGGAGTGCCTCTCCTACGGGCGTGGAATAGAGCCGAATGCTTCGGCGACTTTGCGTCGTAAGCTAAAGGCCCTCAGCTAAATCTGTCGACTCTCTACCCAGAGCGAAGGTGAAGAAAAGCGAACAACACTTACATTCGAGCTTGCGTCGCGCTCACAGGCGTCCCTCGCGGCGGTGTCCCTGTCCTCGGCAGCTTGGTCCATTCGGCGGCGTAGCGCGAGCTCTTCGTCCTCGGCGCCTGGCGGGAGGCGGCTCCTCTGCATCTTACCGCGGCTGGCCGGCGGTGAGCGGTCGATCTCCTCGGCGTCGGGCGGTTGCCACCTCGGCTGGGCGTGGCTCGGCGGCGACCTCCCTCGCCAGGACCTTGCGGGCAACACGCTCTCCTCGATCTTGCGGATGTAGGCGTTGACCTCCTTCATCGGCTACGCGATTTGCGGTGAAGTGAACATTTGGGTGAGGCCTCCGGTGGACCGAGACCCGACGGTCGGGTCGGGTGCGCCATGGGCCCCTCGAGCTTGGGGCGACCCGCCGTAGCTTGGTTGTACCCACGACGGCCCGGCTCACGGGTCTGCAAAAGGGTTAGCGCCACGGCTCTGTTAGGGCGGCGAAGGTCGCGAGCGTGTCCCTTACCCCGAATTTCAACTGGTGGAGACGTGCGGCGCCCGTTTCCTCGAGGCGCGGCGCCCTCGGCCGCCATCATCTTGGCCCGCCCGGCTCCTCCGTCCTTGCCATGGCGAGGATGGACCTGGCGTCTTCCGGCCCTATACGAGGAGGGCCGGGCGGTATTGATGAGGGCGCCTCCCGGTCGAGAATGCGTCGCCCGGGGCGCCTCGGCATCGGCAACCACGTCGCCGGCCAGCGGCCTGCGATCGGCTTCCGGGTAGCGTCGCGGAGCTCGGCGCCCGCTACCCGCGTGCCGACGATGGTAGGAAGATGTTGGCGTCGACGCGGGGCTGGAGACTTCCCCCTTCTCATATCGCCCCGTCGGATCCGCCTCGCCGGAGGCGAGCTTAGGTCGAGGGAGCAACATCCTCCCTCCCGTCCTCTCAGGACTCGGTGGTCGATCACCATCCGGCGCCACCGCCTGCGGCAGGTGCTCGGGCATGATAGGTGCGGTCGCCGGCCGCCAGAAGGTCGATCCCGTGATCGAGGCCCAACGTGTGGTCGCGCGCTGCGCCACGAGGGGGCCGGTCTTCAGGGATGTGGAGCCAACGCACTTCCGCCCGGTCCGGTCTCTCCTCCTCCTCCTCGAGTCGGGGAGGGCGCCTCGTAGGGGCTGCCGGGGCGACGGGAAAACCAAGGTCGTCGAGCTCGTGGCCCCATCGATCCTCGGGCGTTTGGAAGGGTTGGGAGCCCTGGTGAAGCTGGCCTTCACGGCAAAAAAATAAAAGGCAAGCTCACGTGGAGAAAAAGAATCATGGCCGCCAAATAGCGGCCCGAAGACTCAGCTCAAGCACTTACTCGTCGGCCATCCGCCTCTTCTTTTACAGCCGGCTTCAAGCCCGGGCTCCTATCCCCTCAAAGTGCGGCCACGGAGAGCTAGGCCAGCCGCGGCTTGGGACAGCGTCGGGCGGTCGAGGTTGCGCATCAACGGCGCGATCGGGGCGACGGCGTCCCACGATCCGCCCGAAGTCCCCACCGTCTCCTCGGCGGCCGAGGGTGCGAAACGCCGTCTACTCGACCCGGATGCTCGGGCGGCGTCTCGTCGGTCTCTGCACCTCGTATCGAGAGACTTCGGCATCGTATTTGGGGCGGCGTGCGGAGCTTGACGCCAAGGTAAGGAATGGTCCTCATCGGGCGAAGAGGGGGAGGGTCCACCGCGCCGACCTGCACGCCACAAAAGTCAGAGAAGCGACAACACACAAACCGTGAGCGTCAAGAAAAGAAGAAGAAATCGAGCTCACCATAGCCCTCGCTTCGTCTATGAAGGCAACTTGATTCGAATCGAGTTGGGTTAAGCCCGAGGATCGTGAAGGGCTTCGGTCACCATCGGACCCACCACTTTCGGCGCCGTCATTGGGGGCGGTGGGCGCCATCCGCGGTGCCCTCGAGAAGGGCGCCTCTCTCTCAGTCATCTCCACGATGTGGGAGGACCCTCGCCTCGGGGCGCGACGGTGTCCCTGCGCCAGGGCGATGATAAGGGGGCTCTGTGAGCGGGCGTCGAGGAGCTCGACCTTCGGCCACCTCCGGATCCGCGGCGGCGGTGGTCATGGGGACCATCCCTCCACGGCTTGTCAGGCCTCGGGAACACGCGGCCCGCGGTAGCGCGGCGGCGGGTGGTCGTCGTCGTTCTTGGTAGAACCACTCGTCGCGCCACCGGCGTTGGACGTGGGGGTGAGAGGCCGAGGCTTCGACTTGACCCCGTTAGCCCGGGTGGATGGTGACCGCGGCCCGATCGGGACGGGCGTCTTCGGTCGGTGGTATCTTTGAATCTTGGCGTGGAAGAAGCGAAAGAGCTCCCCAATTAGCCTCGATTCCCGGCCACCCTCGTAGAAGGTGGTGAAGGCGGCCAGTGGAAAATCCCCGTTCGGTTTAGTGTTGGAGCTCGGCCTTGATGCGAAGGCGCGGGAAGAGTCGGTGGAGGGACGGCAGGAGCCTCTCGTGGAAGGTGGAAGGAGGGGTGAAGGGCCGAGCGTAGCGTCCAGGGGGGATGGGGCAAGGTCCGTCCCGGGAGGGCACGATCCACTCCAGTAAATCGGTGAAGGTCCTAATGGCTAGGGGGTGAATAGCCTAGTAAAAATTCTTTACAACAACAAGCAAAGATTAGTAAATAAGATGGCGAAAGCTAACAAAGCGGTCTTAACTAGCCTTTAGCAAGCCACAAAGTCAAATATAGCAATTCTAATATCTCTAAGTCCACACAAGTGCTAGGTCACTAGTTTACTCCTAGGTGAGCAAGATAATCTAACTAATTTTACCACTAGGGGCTAAACTACACTAGTCAACTAAAACAACCTATGCAAAGCTACACAAGTAAACTGAGAAGGTAATGCAAAGAGGTTAGAATACAATACCACGTAGTGTAGAGGTTGTTGCCAATCACGTGTACAATGAGAAATCTCCAACGAGCACAAGACAATAGACAACGATGATTTTCACGAGGTTCAACGTGCTTTGCCCGACACGCTAGTCCCCCCGTTGTGGCGATACACCCACTAGATGTTCCACAAAGCTTAATGGCGGGTGCCAAATCCCGGTGGGAGCTCAATGAAACAATCACTAGGGGGATCCACAACCACGAGCAATCCACTAGTGATGCCTTTCGCGGAATCTCCCGCGAGGGAAAGGCTCAACCCCTCCACAAGTCCACCAGGGTGTGGCTCGAACAATCTCGGTCGGGCTCAACACCACCACGAACTCAAGCCGCTAGGGAACCAAGCAAATTCTAAGAGAAACAAGAAATCTCAATTGCAATCACAATCTAGTGCCACAAAATGAATCACAAATGCATGCATAGGGTTTCCCCAAATCCTCTCTCAAATGAGCAACAAGCTAGGAGAGGGAGAGGGAAGGGGGGAGGAGATGCTCTTCAAGCTCTCAAGATCAACACTTTGGGCTCTCAAGATCTCTCTTAGGGTGAGCACTAAGCTTGGGAGGAATGAGGTGAGAGGGAGCTTGTTCTTGCTTTTCTTGTTCTTGAGTTGGAAGAATGAGCGAGTAGGAGAAAGGAAGGGAGGCGCTGGTTAAAACAGTCAGCCATCCAGCCAGCCCTCCCAGCAACGGCGAGCGCTGGTCACCCTGCCAGCAGCACCCTCACTGACGCGCGGGCCAGCAGCCCAACGGTCAGGAGGCAGCAAGAGCCACAGGCTGTACATGCGCGCACACGCGCTCCTCTGAACCAATACGCGAACGACAACAGCCTGACCCAAAAATAAAAAATAGCAGCAGCGGCGCGGTGCTCTCCCATTTTGCATTGCATGGCTGACAACCGGGCCCGCCAAGGAGGGACAGGAGCAAAGTCGATCGGTGAAGCATGTGCACTGCAGCACGCGCTCCCTCTCCTCGCAGTTCTGGTCAAAGCATGCACATGGGCTCACTCTCGATTTCTTTCTCTCTCACACACACGAAAGAGTAACAATGCACTGCTATTCCTGGCTGAGGCATGCACTAGAGGACGTGGCTCATTCGTGTCCACGCAACCGATCAAGCACAAACAGCCATCGCAATTTCCTGTAAGGCACCCAGGAATTTCCATGCACACACCCTCTCTGTTTAAAAACACAACGAACAGACCGGCAGATGTTCACCCAACAGAGCACCCCTCTGCTAGAAAATAACACCGGGTGAAAAGGAAAATTCCAAGAGAAACCCTTTCTTCTTTCATTCT